>JAAAKG020193316.1:0-24388 GCA_010014905.2 Druon quercuslanigerum
TGATTCGTAAAATATTATAACAATATATCAAACAAGAATATAATCTAATATACGTGTTGATCACAATGCATCCTGTGAGCATAATTTTTATTTCAAATATTAGCAATCATTAAAGCCAGCGAAGATCCTTTTTTGATTGAAAAATCAAATAAGTGGTTTAAATGAGATCTTCTTTAGTAAAAATGAATTTTTTAAATAAATTCATTATTTTAGTTAAAAATTCTTGGTTGAAAATTATTTTTATTATTTATTTGAAAAGTTATCTCCTTGGGTAAAAATTAGGTATTTTTTTGTTAAAGATGCAACTGTTCAGCTAAAAATTAACCTGATTTGGTTAAGGATAGTAATATTTTGATTGAAAATTTAATTACTAGGTTGAAATTTAAACTTCTTCGTTGAACGTTCATTTTTTGGGATTCATCATTTCAATTAAAAATTCAACTACTTTGTTGAAAATTTAATTATTTTGATACAAATTTAATTGTTTGGTTGAATATTCGTATTTTTGATGCATTGGTAATTCAACTATTTGGTTTAAAATGCAACGGCGTTTGGTTGAATTTTAATTTTTTTAATTCGAACATTTTATTAAAATTTCATCTTTTTAGGTGAACAATAAACTATTTAGTTACAAATTTATCTATTTTAATAAAAATTCAAGAATTTATTTGGAAATATATCTTTGTATGTAGTAATTCAAATAAATTTGTATGTAGTAATTCAACTATGTGGTTACAAGTTAAACTATTTTGTTAAAAATTCTACTTTTGCTTTAAAATATATCCTCTTGTTTGGAACCTTAACAGCTTTTTTCAACATTTTTTGTTTGTTTTTTTATTGTAAATTGATTATTTTCTCATAAAAGTTCTTCGTTGAAAATATAACTGTTTAAAAAAAAAGTATCTTTTTTGGCTTTGCCTATTTGGTCTTTGTAGGTTAAAAATTCAACTATTTGATTCTAAATTCGTCTCTTTTGCTTGGAAGTTTATTTATTTTTTCTGAAATCCCGAACGTTTCATATTTTCTTCAATATGATACCTGTATATATACATCGATTTGAGTTTAAAGAATTTATTTTCCTATTATTTCCCGATTTACTTGCAAAACAAAAAATAGTAGTCAACGTTTCAACTTCGAATGGAAGGGTTTTTTTGTTTTCGTGATGTAACTATAGGGGGTTAAAAATGTTCTTGATTATCTGTGACGAAGAAGGAGAGAGGTGGAACAATTTTCCAGAATAGCTACAGCAACCTCCTACTTCTCTGCTTTTTGGGTGATTTTAATTTGAAAATAAAAGTTCCTATTAATGAAAGAAATATAAACGGTAATCTTTTGTTAGACTGTGGGGAAAGAAACGGAGAAAAAAGTGGGTTGGGAGGGCTTGCAGTGACGAAAGGAGCGCATCAATCTGTCGTCATGGCCAAAGAAGTCACGTAGGCGAAGTTATTCACTCTCTTCTGTTCCTCTGTGTCAGGGTTGCCAACCGCTTCTTCTATCACTACTTTTTCTTCTTCATCCCCTTTTCACCAAGCCCTTTTCTCTATCTCCCTCGCTACACCTATTCTTCTCTACGGACCTTAGTCGCTCTAAGGCTTTAATACGATTTTATCACTCTAGCCCCTATTTTTCCCCCTACTTCGCTCTTCTAAGCATTTCACGTCCAGAAGATATTTTCGCATTAGGGGACATAATTTAAAAGTGGATTTACTACAATCACCCCATAGAGAAAGTGCCTGACACATATTACTACTGTTATTAATTTCAACCTTGACTTATTATGTAATCTCTGACACAGAAAAATACTTAATAATTAATCATGATGAATGAAAAGACTAACATTATTTATAGCAGAAATAAGAGCTATCATAGCTAAAATATATGTTTTTGAAGAGGGTAGTCGGGAAATGGTTCATTTTTTATTTTGAAATTGGTTGCACGTAGGGAGCAAATTTTCTAAGAAGAGGTTCCAGGTGAGGAATACCAGAGTTGTTAACGATATGAGATATCAGTGTTCTTTTAACTGAAGGAAATAATAGCATTTGTGTAACAATATTTTTCAAACAATTGAAAAATTATGTTAGTTATTTCATCTAACATTTTTTTATGCATTTTTTTAACAATGTGATACATCCGAAAGATTTCAACTGATCTTAATAAAATTTATAAGTGTTATGTGTAAGTCAGGACTTTTTTCCGTATAAAAATGAAGTCATAAAAAATTCAACATTTTGAGTAAAAAAGTTAAACAAATTTTGTCTATTGATTTTTCGTTTTAAGCTAGTATGCTGTTTGTTACTGTTTTATCTAAACGTGATTCCTCATGGCTTTATTTTTCATTAAAATAATAGCCCCTTCTGGTTGCGATGTTATGCTTATACTTCCCCTAGCTTGGATTCAATGCATGGAGGTATAAGCAAGAAAGAAAATTGTTAATTTGTAAACCTAATTAATATGAACAAATACTATGATACGCAGCAATTAAAATATAAGCCTAAATATTATTAATTAATTATATAAACAATTTATATAAACAAATGTACACCGCATAAATTTATAGGCAGAAAGAAATCGTTTTTTCGTCTAGATTTGTTGTAATTCTATTACTAATGATGCTTTCTTAAAAGTTTCATCACTTATCAATATTTATTTATTTTATAAACAAATTAAATAAACAAACAAACATTTTAGGCGTTTTTAAACGAAAAAAAATCTTTTCTTGTTCTAGGATTGCTGGCATTATATCGTAAATTATGTTTTCTAACAATATTTGGCTATGAATACATATTTTCTTCTTTCATGAATAAAGCATGAAAACGTATTATATAACTAATTTTTACCAGTAATCTACACCTGTAATTTTTTACCACCATCTTCAAATTGGGTACAAAAATGCAAACTCTAGGCATTATGGTCAGAACAAATCGTTTTAAATTCGTAAAATTGATAAACAAATTACTTAATAAATACACATTGAAGGCGTTAACAGTCAGAAAAACAATTTTCCTTTTGTAGTTTTGCTGAAATTATTTTTGCAATGTTTTTTTCTTAAACTCTTGTCAAATCATATAATATATATATATAGTGTGTGAAAAATTTAAATGAACAAATGTACATTTTAAACGTTATAAGTTCACATTTTTGTTCTTTTGTATATCTCTAGCCACTGGATCCAAGCTACGAGAAGTATAAGAAAAAATTTTTCTAGGAGATAAAAAATGAAGAAAATGAAGAAATAAAATGAAACTTGAATATTAAAAAAAAAATAAAAATAAAAAATCCACTTTCACCATTTTCTGAAAATTTTAGTTCTGAATTTTTCAAAAGAAATCTAAAATCGGTGCATAAGTGCGTTCTAAATGTCATTTCGAACCTCGTTTTTTATTTAACCCCACTGCACTGTGCGATCTAAAGAGTTCCATAAATTATTTCTTTTGGAAAAATTCGTTTACAGAATAAATTTCCTAACCGATTCAATATTTTTTAAAGAAATACTCTGCATTGCATTCGGCACAAATGTAAGAAAGCCAATTTTTAGGTTTATTTTTTTGTTTAACAACATTAAAAAAATCAGTTGTGAAATGGTTCATTTCGACGATATTATTTGGTATATATGAAAGAAGCTCTAGAATAAAGCTTTTAAAAAAAAAGAATGATTTTTTCTTAAAATCGCTGTAATTCATCATTAGAATGGTATGAGACACTCAAATTTTAATAATTGCAAAATTTGTAAACAGCTCATAAGGTAATAAACCATTTATTTAAACTATTAAGCTTCATAGTGAGATCAATTGATGCAGTAAAAAAGTTAATAGTGCGATGAAAACATTTTAATAAAAAAAGGATTATAATAATTTAAAATTTTGTTTAAAAATATTTTACAATAAAATCTAACCTACCTAACCATATTATTTTACGTAGTTTCAAGAAAAATGTCGACAATACCTCTGATATTCAATACCTACAACTGTTTAGAGACTCACCTCGTTTGTCACATCGGCTTGAAAAATAAAATTTTAATTGACTTTTGTAATTATAATATTTTTATCTTCACGAGGTTGCTTTTATGAAAGTACATTTGACCTAGAAATGAAAAAAAAGTTGTTCAAATTCTTGCATAAAATGTCACGGGGTTTCTTTTTGTATGAACGACTTATCAATATTAATTTGTTTACGCGTTATAAAAGGAGACAGAAAAACAAGTTGGCTAAAATTATTATTTAAATATATAATAATTCCCTAGCGAATATTAAATGGTTTTATTAAGACGAATACTGGATTGGAAATTAAAAATCTCTATAGAGCTTTAAATAAATTTCAACAATTTACATTATATCAATATACACTAGGGTATTTTTGAAAAAGATTTATTAATGCTACTCGAGTAAAAATGCTTCGACTTGAGTTCGACTTGGTGATGTTTTGAGTTCGTCTCTAAGCCATCGATGCCTGTCTGCGTCTCAAAACTGAGTCAAGACATAAGCCTACGTCTTACTTTTTTGGTCGTTTACTTGTCTCAAGTCGAGCCTTGTCTTCCCTAAGACGATGTTTACTTGTCTCAAGACGAGCCTTCTCTTGGCTCAGATGGTCGGCGTAAACTTGAATCAAAACGAATCTTTTTCGAATGAGAAATGAGATTAACATTGGTGAAGAAAAAGTTTTAAGTGACTAATTAGTTCTTTTTAATTTAAAAATTCGGAATCTTTGGTTCTAAACGAGTATAGATCTTTTAAATTGTCTTCAAAAGAAAATTTTTATTTTCTAGAAGGATCTCTTAAGCCGTTAGCAATACGTAAAACCAAATAAAATTTGCGGTATTCTTGTTAAACAAGTATGATACAAATAAAAATGCGTAAATAAGATTGTTTAATTAGTATCAAAGTATATTTTTTAGGATAGTCAGTATGGCCCTTTTTGTTAGGACAGGTTATGAAGACATTAATATATATGATCAAGCTATATAAACTTGTCTCCAAGACATACATTGAACTCTGGCTCCGTCTCAAAACTGACAATGCTTAAGTTGAACATTTCGATTTTAGAATGTCTTGATTGGGGACAATTCAAGTCGAAACCAAGAAGAAGAGTTTTTACTTGGGTAGTCAATATATTAAATATACACTCAGAGTCATAGCTGGAGTCGTGCAAATAGGACCAAATTAACAAACACTGTCCCATGGTGTTTGGGAGGAGGGTTCAAAATTATCAACTTTCACCGGGCGAAACGAAGACTAAAAAAACTATACTCATCAAAGTCACAACACTTTTAATAATTTTTTTTCAATTACAAATAATATGATATTATAAACAAAATCCCACAATGATTGGCTATTCATTTTTCCTAATCTGGGACTTTGAAAAAGAAGTTTTTAATATTCTGCTAAAATAAGTTTATATATAAAATGAATTAATTCCACTTTGAAATTAAAAATAATTTCAAGCTATTATTTATCTGTCATACGATCATTTATTATAAAAATGAGTTACATCAAACGACGTTTCTGCAACACTTTTGTGCTTTCTTCAGGTTGAAAATCTGATCTAAAAATAATATTATAAAGAGGTCAAAATAGTATTTGATAGTCGAATTTAAAAACACAATCGAAAATCATTTCAAAACGGCGTACTGTCAATTGAGTCATTATGAAAACTTGTAGATAATTAAGTCCGTGTTGTGCAGGTGTAATTTTTCCATTTTCCAGTCGAAAAAAAATCATAATTTCAAAATCACTGTTATTGTTTTCAAACAAAATTTTTAACTAATGTGGCCAAAATAACTTATTCATTTATAAGGTTAGTCTAATGGAAAGAAAAATTTTTTTGATCATAGTAAAATCTCTTTTGAAGAATTGAATGATTTTAATTTCAGAATAAACAATTTAAATGTAATTAAAGAAACTTTAAAATTCAATAATTACCCCTTATCGTTAATAAATAGCATTATAGAAGAACGTATCCATGAAATCTATAATAGCACGAGTAAAATAAATAAAAAAGAAAAGTAGTTAAACATAGTAAATTTGACATTACAGTATCTTTTCCATATATAAAAGGTTTATCTAAAAGACTCAGAGCTTTGCTTAAAAAACATAAAATCTCGTCTTATATTCAAAATAATCATAAATTAGGAAACAATTTTCACAATATAAAAGACTCTAAATTAAAAGAGAATTTATCGAATGTAATTTATTCAATCAAATGCAATCAATGCAGTAAGATATATATCGGTGAAACTGGCAGGATATTAAAAAGTAGAGTCACAGAGGATAAAAGAGATTGTCTTTTAGAAACCCAAAATACAGGCCTATCAAAAGATGCATGCACTTATGATCATTATTTTGATTTCACTTTTGACAATACAAAAATTGTAGGTAAAGAAAAAAACACGTACAAAAGGAAAATCTTAGAAAAAATTTTCTTTAAAAAATATAAAATAAATTATCAAATAAATTTTATTTACGGTTTATTCGAGGTTGTAAATAAATCTGTATGTAAACATTTTCCAATCGTCTGATTCATAATATTTCAGTATCATGTCGTACCTCGAGGTCGTCAAACCATGGTTTTTCCGCTGATTGACTTCTCTCAAAAGAGATTTTACTAGAATCAAAAAGTTTTTTCTTCCAATTTGACTAACCTTATGTATTAATAAGTCATGACCACATAAGTTAACAAAATGTTTTTTGAACAATAAAAGTGCTTTTTAAATTATGATTTTTTTCCATTGGGTAATGGAAAAATTACACCTGCACAACAAGGACTCAATTATCTACAAATTTTCCTAATGACTAAATTGTCAGTACGTTGTTTTGAAACAATTTTCGATTGTGTTTTTAAATTTAATTTTTAAATACTATTTTTACCTGCTCATAATATTATTTTTAGATAAGATTTGATTTCGTTTGATGTAACCCATTTTTATAATAAATGATCGTATAGCAGATAAAAAATAGCTTGAAATTACTTATAATTTCAAAGTTGAACTAATTCATTTATGAAGGACGATCGATGAAGACTTCTTGTTGTTGGATAAGCTTTCAACTATATATTAAAAAAAGTTCATATATAACAGTGTTGCTCCAGATCAAGGAATTCTGGAAAGTAAGGAAAATTCAAGGAATATCAGGAAATTTAAAGATGAGCAGCAAAAGTCGGGGAATGACAGGAAAATCCTGTCGACGTCAGGCAACTTTTAATGAACCAAAGTTGAGGTCCATTTGATTATTTTATCGGAAATTCAACAATTATGTTAATAATTATATTTTCTGTTTTAAACTTCTTTTATCTTTTTGGTTCGAAATTCATCTATTTTGGTAAAAATGGCATCTTTTTCGGTTAAAGATCACAACAGCTTGGTTAAAAATTAATCTGCTTTGATTAAGGATTAAATTATTTTGCTTAAAACTTGTCATGATCATTCTACTTTGTATTGGAAATTCGTATTTTCGGAATGAAAACTCAACTATCTTTTTGGCTTGAAAATTCAACATTTTTTATGAGATTTTTCGCCTTTGTTGGCTGAAAAATCTTTTTTTGGTTGAAAAGTTAACTCTTTTGTTGAAAATTTCTATTTTTGGTTTCCATTACAAATTTCGTGGAGAATTAACGTTTTTCATCTAAGATTTATCACTTTTGTTAAAAATTTTACTATTTTCTTGGAAATTCCTTTTTTTTGTTGAAAATTAATTGTTTAAACTACAAAATGAATTCTTCTTTATATAATAAAAATGTTATTTTTTTAGTTTTAAAAATCAACTACTTGGTTGAAAATTCATGTTTTTCACAAATGTCTGACGTAATTTGTGAATGATGCCTTCTACAATTTTGTATGAATTTTGCCACTGAAAGCATTTAAAACATACCTACAAAACCGTTTTTTTGCATTAACATTAGTATTGATATCCTCGGTGTAAGGTTTTTTTTTATCCCTTAGAACAAATTTTTAATGGTCTGGGGAAATGGAAAATTATTCAGGAAAAATTCAACTAGTGATTTTGTAATAACCCGTGACCACCGTTTTTTCATCAAAAATAGGATCGCTATTCAGAACATGGTCTCAGTTCCAAATTTAGTCATGCATTCGAAATAATTTCAAGAAAATGCGAGATGTTCGCGAAACAACTTTAGAAGAAGTAAAGAATTAATGCAGATTGAAAATCTATATGAGCATTTATCATTTCAATGTTATTTTATTTTCCTATGGAAAAACAAATACGTTTTAGCACACTCCTTTCTTCACTGAAAAAATATTTGTTTACATCAAAAAATATGTATATCCTTTATATAGGGCATTATTTCTCAAGTATAAACACCACACAAAAAGAATTACTTGGATCAAGTTCAAAACAAAAAATAGAAGGGGGGGGGGGGCAAATTTGTGTAATCGGCGAAAAAAGCCTCTATTTCGGATATAAATATCTTTTCATGTATGGCATATACAAATTTTTTACCCAAACGTTTTTTCCATAGATTTTTTCCAATCTTTTTTTTGATAAAAAGAAAGCTTGGGATGCTTACTTTCAGATACTTAAACAGCAAACTGTCGCTGTTTTTTATTTTTTTAGGTTGAATTTCAAGTAACCTTGTAAATTAAAAAAAAAATTTATATCCACGAAAAAAAATCGAAACTTTTTATTTACAATTTTGGATAAGAAACAATGGGGCCTGGTCGATACTACACATATAGGATCTAAACATGGTATGAATTCTGCCCATTAAGTTTAAACGTCGAATCTAAACATTTACATCTACACATACAAGTCTGCATAACTAAACTCTCCAACTCAATGTAAATAAATTTTGTACGACTGTACACAATAACTGTACACATTAAAGTGTACACACAAAAACCCTGCACATCCAACTCTATGTACTAACTTCGAAAAGTTTGCACATTTAACTCCAGCCGTTATATACTGTCAAGATATAAATTTTCTTGTTAAAAAGTACTAAAAATTAAACTAGGCACATGAATGTCTACACGAAGAACTCTACACGAAGAAACTATGCGGATTAAACTCTACACGATTAAATCTACATGCTATTACATCTACACATTTAACCCTGCACACTTAAGGCTAAACGCTAATGTTAATGTGTGGATAGCCAGTGTTGGAGCCATTTAGTTCAGTTGAATTTTGGTTTATACCCTCACCTTCCAGGCATCTTATAAGCTGACCCAGCTAATTATATTTGAAGTTATTTCTTTGTGCGGATTGAGCCAATATTTGCATACAGATTTTGGGGTACCGCGAATCATCCATATCGAAGATTTGTGCCGTCCAGTTCCACGCCATTTTAATAATTTGAACAGACACACAGGTCAATTCTAATCTGACTATAAAGTCCGGTGTGTTTCTTGGCGAACGGAAAAGATTCTTGAAGAAATGAACCTGTACCTCTTCGTACACTTCTAAGTAGTTCAAACCAATAATATGAGCCGCATATAATATGGTACTCTTCATAAGCGCATCCTGTATTTTAATAATGGAAGGCAATTAAGAACATTTGGTCCCGATTAAAATGTTGTAGACCGCTGCCGAGGTAAGGCTGGCTCGGCTGGCTGCAGCCTGAACTGCCAAACAGAACAGTCCTGATCTAGAGAAAATCGTACCAAGATAATCAAAACAAGAAACAAACCCCAGATTGCTACCATCATATTTTAAACCAAAGAGTTTTTCAGCAATTCGGCCTTTTTAAAAAGTAGTATACTTAGTTTTGTCTTTATCGACCGTTAATTTATTTAAATTGCAATATTCCTTCAGGGCATTGAGCTTTCTCATAGCATCAATCTTGGATTCGAATAGAATAACTAAATCGTCTGCATAAATGAAAACCATAATATCTTTGTCATTCAAAATTCTAAGGCCGACCATACCTTTTCCCCTTAAGAAAATCTTAATGTCAGAGATTAAGAAGTTAAATATTATAGAACTCAAAATTTCACCCTGCAGGACTCCCTCCGTAATAAGTAACTCATCTGAGAGTCTATCCTCAACCCTTACGCGAGTTGATGCTCTCATATACACTTTTAAGTATCCTAATTATTTTCGAGCTAACGCCCAACTTATGGGGTTTTGTCCAAATGAGGGCATGATTGACAGAAGGAAACGCCCTTGAAAAATCGATTACTATGGCATAAAAGTGTCTGTTTTTGTTGTTGGTAATATATCTGTGATATTACGGCTGAATTAAAAATATTATCGACACAACCTCTGTTCCAGCGAAAACCCGCTTGCGCTTCCGGGATAATGTGGCAGAAGACTCCCATTCCTCTAATCTGGCTAGTAAAATCTGAGTGACAACTTTTAAAACGGAGTTTAGGAGAGCTATCAGTCTAAAGTTATTGGGGTCAGAGAAATCATGTTTTTTATCAAGCATATGTGTCAAAGATTTTGTCCAATCAAGTGAGAAGTATTAATTTTCAAATATTTGGTTAAAAAGTGACTCAGATACAAGAGCCAATTAGGTGGAGATTTTGTGTAAAAACTATTTGAGATCTGGTCCGGTCCAAGGGCTTTATTAGATCTTATTTTGTTGATTGACAGCATAATTTCGTTTGTTGTAATGCTAATATCTAATAAAGGATGTCGAACATCCGTAAATAAGGATGATGACAGGCGTCTCTGCGCGAGTGTAGAGCGGATATAATTTTCCCAATCTTTTGTGGTGAGGACATTTGATTGGATTTTCCGTCCCCTAAATTTATTCGCAATTTCACAAAGTCTTACTATTATTAACCGTCTCAAGGCCCAAAGAATACTATTTTCAAAACTCGATTTTTTACGTTCGATTAGAACTTGGTACGATTTTTCAGCTTTGATATAATATGAATTAGTCGCGTCGGAAAAGTTAGACCTGCTTGAATTTTTTAACGCACCTAGTAATACAATTTTAGCTTTGTGACAATCACTGTCAAAATAGGGCTTGACACGCTTATGTTGGCCGAAAAAATTTTTTCTCTCTTTATACATATCAGCTAATATCGTACTATCAACATTTGCCTTTATAGGATTCGAGCTTAAACAGTCGATATCGATTTCGTCAAAAGTCACTTTAAGCTTATTTGATAAATAGAGCTCACTCGAAAACCTTTTCCGCTTAGTATCATCCCACTTGAGGTAGGACGATGACTTATTTCTGTTTACTTTCGAAATGCCAGGTTGATTAATCGAAGCAGGAAGACAACAGGAGGACAGCAAGATAGGAAATTGATCGGAAAGGGGTACCGAGTGATCCACCCTCAGGTAACTTATTAAATTTAGCGTCTCAGAATTGCACCAAATAAGATCATTTATGCTTTTTCCCCCTGAATTCACGAATGTGAATTTTGCAGGATTGTCGCTCCACGATCTACCGTTTAGTAAATACAATTCCTTATCTTCCATCGTCTCGACCAGCCTCTGTCCCCTCCTGTTGTGTACAGCATCTTGGCTGTCACGATTAATACAAAAATCAGTGTGAGTAAAGATCTCAGGGGGGCCTTGACCTTGATATTAAATGCCACAACGTGTACAGTTGATACTATGTTAAAATTTAAACAAAATTATAAATATATTTCCAATCGATTTACAAGATAGAATTATAATAATAAATTGCACAATTTGTACAGTTTATACTACGTTACAATTTTACAAAAATTATAAATATATTTCAAATCGATTTATAAGATAGAATTTATAATATTAAATGGCACAATGTGTACAGTTGATACTATGTTGAAATTTTACAAAAATTATAAATATATTTCCAATAGATCTACAAGATGTAGTGTCTACGAAATAATTCCATACTAATAAAATTTTTTCCAAACCACTCAATTGTTTAAAGAAATGTAAATGTATTTATTTAAACAATTATTTATTGTCTATTTTCCAAATTTCTAAAAACTAGGCCAAAGATATCCACTTTTTCTAAATTGGTATCCTAGTCTACGTTTTGTTGAATAATTACATAATTTTGATACGTTTCTTTTGATGCTTAATACATTTCTAATTGTTTAAACAATCTTCATTTGGTCAATCAGTTTTTTCGATAACTAAATAGTGTATTACATGACTGTATAGCGTATAGAAAGATTCCGTAAAGCACTTTTTAATTGTTTAAACAAATAAAATTTGTTTAAATAATTAGTTTTCCAACAAAAACTTTTGAAATTGTATTTTCTGAGTTAAGCATAGTATTGAATGATTTCGAGCAGTAGTAAATTTTGCTAAAAGCCTAATGTTATTATTTATATAAATAATTATTGTTTTCTTCTTAAAATTTCCGTCAAATGGAGTATGTATGGTTTACATCAACAAAACAACAACATAAACAACAAACAGATGTTGTGTTTTCGGATTCAGGGGGCCTCGGAACATGGACATTTGACAGAAACTGAAGAGGGGTCAAAGTGTGCACAAATCTAATACTGCTAGACGTATAACAGGAAGTCCGAGTGCCTAACCGACTGAAACACTGTCATGATTATATACACTGTTATTATTGTGTTATTAAAAACTTTTTTTTGGATGACCTTGACTTCTCATTATCAACCATAGACTAAATCAAGTGCCTGATGAGATATAGATGTTATGAATTTAATCCAATGTTTTAAATATCTTGCAAAGATGTTGTATCTGTCACAAAATTGGGCATATAATGTACATCTAAAGGTTTGAGTTGACATTAGCTACCTCTGAGTGCTTGTTTGTGTCCATATCATGTCACATGCGGCAAGTCTCTCTGCGGTAAGTCACACCTGCGGCATGTCACACCTGCGGCATGTGACATCTGTGACATACCTCATATGTGGCATGTCACAACTGCGGCATCTCTACCTAGTGGCTTCTTTTCCCCACGGAATTAACTTTGGAAAAGGGGCAAGAGTGCGACCTTACATTATTTCTGTGACCAGTCACAGGGATGCAGTGAGAGATGCCGCAAAAATGTTAATTTCTATGTGAGAAATGCCGCGCGGGAGACAAGCTGCTGAATAGAGATGCCGCAGTTGTGACATGCCACAGATGAGACATACCGCAGATGTGACAGTCCGCAAATGTGACATGCGACAGATGTGTCATGACGCAGGTGTGACTTGTCGCAGACATATGTCGCATGAGACATAATATGTCCCCGATTGTTTAGGCTAATATTGTAGCCTAAACAAGAAAACCTCAGACTTAAGTTGTTCACAGTTCAATATGTCAAAGGCATTTTTCGTCTTTTATAGGGTTTTTGTTTTGTATTTTGGCCTGCAGAACTTTTAAATCGCATTGAAAATTTTTTATATGGATTGCTTTTGAATATATAAATTTTGTAAATAAAATTCGAAGATATGTTTACTCTGTGTAATATTTCTGAAGCTAGAAAAGATCAATCTGGTTGCAAAATAAATTAAGGTAATCATCATAGAATTTGCAGCGAACATTAGTGCCATTTTCCATGATCAATCTCGTAACTAAAGTGCCATTAACCGAAATATTAAAAAAGAAAGTAGTTGTTTCCAATCCAACCAATCCATACAAGTCTTTCAATGCGATTTTTAAGTTAAGCAGGCCAAAATGCATTTTAAAAAATATAGCGTCACTGAATTTACACATGCTTTTTTTACTTTGTACGGTATTGTACATAGTATGCCTATAACATATGACATATTAAGTGCGTAAACTTGGTTTCTCTTTTACTTCACTATGCACTGACTACTATCTGTCCAAAAAATATAGCCAGCTCGATTTTTGGACAGATTTTCATGAACATCCCAGAAAAAAATTCTAAAATTATAAGACAATATTTATATTTCAGGTGAAAGTTTTGGCAATAATCATACGCAGATTTAAAATTTTTCAGGTGATTAGCGATTATTTCCTGGCAAATGAAAGGTGAAAAAGTACCATAATTATCTGATCATTTCCGAATACTCAACTTTGAATGGCTCTAAGTCACTGCACATAAATGAAGAAAATTATGAAAAAAATATATAATTTCTTTGATCCTTTCTGTGCACAATGTTAAAACTCAGAGATAAAAATAATCGATTTTTAATAAGTTGTTCACAAAAAAGGAGGGAGATGTCATCTTCGAAACCAAGGAACGTACAGAGATGATTCTTGAAACAAATTATACATTTTTGGCTTCTGACAATGTTGTACGTATTTTCAATGAGCAAAAGTTGCACTTATATGTTTAAAAAATTATTATCTTCTTGGAAAAATACAAAAGACTTTACGATAATCGAGGGAATTGTATTCTTTTTTTTCCATCAGGGCTTAGGGATTGTGTTAACAGCCTGAGTGTGTGTACATGCAAAAAACATTCATAATTTTGTTTGCAATAAGAAATTTGCTTAGAGTGTACCCGGTTACTTAAAATTCAAAAACATCAAAAAACTACATTTTTCTATTCAAGGATAAGGAAGTTAACATTTCTAGCTCTTTTTTCAGTTTAAAAATAAAGAAAAAAAACTTAGATCTTGAAGAAAACTTTAACACATTTTTTATTTTCATAGGTAATGGTTAAATTTTGAATGTTTGAAAATGTTTTTTTTTTCTTCAAAAAATTGGGAAATAATCTATTGAAAAATTTAGGGTCCACATTTTTTATATACATTGCATAACAAGATATTTTTGTATCCGAAATAGAGGCTCTTTCCGCAAAGTTAAAAAATTTTATCCCCTCTACTTCGGTGAGTTTTTGACGATCAGAGAAATTCATTTTTTGGTTTACTCATGCTAAAGAAATAATGGCTCATGTACATTTTCGGTTAGAAAGTTTTTCCCTGGATTTCTTTAAATTTGACTCTTTGAATATTTTTTTTCAGCATTGAAAACGAAAATACAATTTGTGCTTAGCATAGGAAAGGCCAGTATTAACAGTTAATGTTTTAAAGTGGTGGAGAGATCATCAACAGCAATATCCGTGACTTTCTAAAATGGCACGTGACTTTTTGGCCATTCCGACATTAGCGATACCATCAGAAGAACGCTTTTTTCTCACGAATTTCGTTAAACATTCTATAGAGCAGTGTTTCCCAAAGTGGTGTAGCCGTTTCTAGGGAGCGGTAGCGCCGCTACCCTTAAAATTTTTTTTAATACACAAAACCATCATCACTTAATAGGGCCCCGCAACAATAAATTGTAAATATATGTTTTTTTCAAATTAGCATGTCTAGGTGCAAAGTTTGAGTACAAGCTCGGACACTTTCTGGACAGAAGTTGTATGATATCTAATATGACATTTTCTATGGTAATTGCACAAAATTTGCGTGTTCTGTTGCTTGGCGATAGACCATAACATCTCTCTTTTCGAGCCGCGTAAGCAGACGCATAAATAATATTGGAGCTCATAGTAGAACAGAGGTATTAGGGTATAAGGTCCAACATTAAATAACATGTATTCAATGTAGATTCATGCGCAGTTGTTCGCGGTCAGAAAGAGACAGAAATACAGAAGTATTAGATTATAAAGAAAACATTGAGAAAAGATAAAAAAAATCTGTTATTAACTTCCAAAGTTAATATACTTTTGTTACACTGTAAAGTGGTCCAGTGATGGATTTTCGCGGACAAATTAAGATAAAGGTCGTAATTTTTGGTTGGCTTTAAAGTTTAAAAAAAAACAAATACTTTGTATAAAATGCCGCATCAATCACTTGAGGCCGAATTTTAATTTGCATATAATACAATGTTATTTAATGTTAAAAATATTGTTAGGCAATATTATTAGTCATGGTTGTCAACACATTATACAAGCAATTGCATTATATTCATGTGTTTTTATAAATTGTTTATATAAATTGTTAACACCAATAACTGATGCCTATGCCTAACCTAATTTTCAGTGCGAACTAAGATTGTGGTGCATTTAAAGATAATATTTCAGGAGGAGAAAATATTTACCCCTATTCAATTTCTATGAATGTATATTTGTTTATAAAATTTGTTCATAAAAGTAAAAGCTTTGCGTCAATAATATATTCTTATGATATATGTGTCTGTGCATAATGTTTTATTGATTTCTGTTGTACTTTATGTGTTTGCACGAAGATAAGAAATATAATAAATGTGTAACGTTTTTGAAATTTTTAGGAATTCCGGAAATGTGAATTCACCATGCATAAGTACAGTAAAAGTGTGGCAACATTTTAAGCATGTTTAAAAGTGTATATCTTCATATCATTCAAAATCATAATTTAAAATTGGGAACTGTTATAAACAATGTCTACGGGAAATTATTATTTATGACAGATGGTCACATATTTTGGTGAAATGTAGATATAATGTATGTCGAATGTGCTTCTTTTTTAGTTTCTTTTTTTCAGTGTCAAGAATTGCTCAAATACAGGAAAATGTAGAATGTTATGAATGAATGATTATTAGGTGTAATATACTCCCAAATGTACGAATTTGAAATTTGTCTTTTATAAAATCATTTGTAACGTTATTGAAATTTATTTTCCAAAATAATTTTAGAGATCCAATGACTTTATATTTGCAAGATCTGCGAATGCTTTCTTTCTTAGTGAAAATATCAACTGATTTTTAAGAACTTTTTTTCATATTGTTAAAATTACACGAAATTCATTCACAGAATTTTAATTTAATTATGCTATACCTTTACAACTTTAGTTATTGTAACAGGTCTCAATCTCATAATAATGAAACGGTAGGTAAACAAAATTCTTCGCATACTCGCAGGGGGGAGCCAGTGTCGGTGCTACCCGGCCCATGGTGGCATCCCCAAACCTATACACAGGACATATTGAAAAGCACATCAGCTAGATGGACCTGGCTCCTCTACTATCAGCGAGAAAATGATAGACAACTGCCTTTGAAGCTTAAAAACTCAGCAAAAAAATGCTAGCGTAATAAAAAAATAGTTATATGAAAGCTACAAGTGTTCTACATAAATGAGCTTGAAGACGTTTATGTAAAAAAATGTTGTGCTTTGCAGACTGAAAAATGTAAACAAGTAAGGATTTTCGGGTACATGTAAGAACAGTCAAGTTTGGAGAAATATTTCTAGTGCCAGGGGCAAAGGAAAAAATTTGAAAAAATTCGTGAGTATGAGGCAAACTGTTGTGAACAAATTGCGTTTGTGAAATTTGAGAAATAATAAAAATTCTTACTTGAAAGTACAAAAATGTACAACTATATTATCTTCAGTTCTAATAAAGATAATAAAGCGATTCAAATTACAAACTGCAACGGATAGGCTCTGTAATTATTTTTAATAACCTCAAAGGATGTGATAGCCTTATTTTTCGTGAAAATCGCGACATTTGTAGACATTTTTTTGTTGAATAACAACTGCTAGAAAGCAGCCCAACCCTTTTTTTACTACCGACCGCTCGTGCTTTTGCGCGACCCGTGGTTCTGAAATCTTGGGTGTCTAAAAATATCGCGATTTTCACAAAAAATAAGACTATGACATCCTTCCAGGTGATTGAAAATAAATACACAGCCTATCCGTTACAGTTTGCAGAATCGCTTTAATATCTTTATTGCAACTGAAGACAATATAGTTGTATATTTTTGTACCTTTAAGCAAAATTTTTTATTATTTCTTAAATTTCTTAACTGCAATTTGTTTACAACAGTTTTCCTCATACTCATGGATTTTTTCAATTTTTTCCCATTGGCCCTTATATAAGAAATAATGCTCCAAACTTGACTGTTCTCAAATGTACCCGAAAATCTTTACTTTTTTTTTTTACATTTTTCAGTCTACAAAACACAACATTTTTTACATAAACATCTTCAAGCTTATTTACGTAGAACACTTTTAGCTTTCATTTGACAATTTTTTCATTGCGCTAGCATTTTTTTGCTGAGATGTTAAGCCTCAAAGCCAGCTTTCTATCATTTTATCGCCGATATTAGGCTCATATACCGCATGTTCCTTAATTATTATAATTTTTACTATATTTGACTATTATTTTTATTGATAAACATTGCGTTTCTGTTTAATTGATTAAAGTTCTATTAAAATTTTCAAAAGTTTTTTTTAATATACTACTATTTGGTACGCATTCTTATTTTATTGCAAACTTTTCAATAATATATTACAAAGATAAATTTAACAACATATAGAAACTACTTTGCCATATTAAATTATCTTTCTGAGGAATAGAACCAACTTATTTTATTTATTCGCTATAAAATAAAAGTAATTTACAATAATAATGCTAATCACGATGAAATTAAACAAATATGAAATTTTTCGATCGATCTCGATAGATTTACGAGTTGCTCGTTTTGACGATATGAAGTGAGACGAGATATTGTTTTAGAAAAACGAGAGACACTCTCGAATTCAATTATTGCTAGATTATCCCGGTCGACGTACATCACTAGTTCTCCTGAACATGTTTTGAGAAAATCTCGAATTTTCTTGAAATCGTGTCGAATGCATGACTAATCAAATTGCATTTAGTTTTAAGAGTTCACAATAATTATTCAATAGTAAAAATAAAGTTGAACACGTGTAGTGATAGACTGCTCGTAGTTATACACTATAGTGCGAATACAATTCTCTTGTGTCGCAATCACGCACGATACCATTAAAGCTCGTTTCAAACGTCAGTATTAATTTTCCTCGTACGGCGCATTGGAAATTCCACTGGCTGTCCGTGTGACACGATTAGGGTTGTTTCGGACAGCGGCATGTATTTTCTCGTCGCCATAGAAATCCAGATTCCGAGAATAGAGCGCTTAAGCTCGTACCAGGGGGGTTAAAACAATCAAGTCGAATTGCATTAACACCAGATGAATACCATGTATGTGCCATTGAATCTCTCCTCTTAATTATATGTAGAATGGGTTGGCTATATCGAAATCAATAGGTTCATTCAAATTTATAAACCACTCACTAAGAAAATAAATCCATTCATCATATTTCCTACTTATATATGCTGCTTTCTCACTGATCTAAAACTACAAGTCACAGGGAGATTCGGTTCATGCTGAAAATCAGATCTGCACTCATTAGATTGATCTTTAATAGAGATATGAGGTCGGTTTGGAAAGTATCCGACCTTGTGGTGTATTAGGAGTAAGAGTTAGTTCTAGTCAATGGAGATTATATCCACTTCAAAGTACTCCCCTTTGGAAGACTCAACCTTCTTCTAGTGATTCTCGTACTTTCAGAAGAACTCGTTAAAGTCACCTATTGGAATATCTAACCACTGCTTTGCCGCATTGTTTTATTTCCTTTACTTCTTAAAATAAATTTAATTTTAGAGGATACTGCAATTTCGTAAACAGCCATAAACCACAGGAAACTAGGACAGAATTAGATAGGGTCAGTGTAAGGTCATGTTTTACCAGAAATTGCTGAATTAGCTGCGACCAATGGGCAGGTGTATTTTCGTAGTGAAAGACCTAGTAAGCACTTTTGTACAAATAAGGCTCCAAAATTCTAAAACGATAGTTTTTTAAATCCATTTGTTTTATATCTTGAATCTGTTTTGGACGTTACGGGGCTGCCAGAGCGATGGTCATTTTCCACATTTTCCAAAATACCCTTAAGGAATAATTACGATGTTTTCCAAACATGAATAGCCCAGTATTTGGAAAAAATTAAGGCAAACTCTTGTTCCGTGCGTGCCTTCATTTTAAAATGCGCAGATCAGCGTCACTTAATAGGAAGCATCATAGAGGCCCCGCCACAATAAATTGTAAATATATGATATTTTCTATGGTAGTCGCACACAATTTGCGTGTTCTGTTGCCGCGTAAGCAGACGCATACATAATATTGGAGCTCATAATAGAACAGAGGTATTAGGGTATGAGGTCCAACATTAAATAACAGGTATTCAATGCAGATTCATGCGCAGTAGTTCGCGGTTCGAAAGATACAGTAATATACCGACGTTCTTAGCGAGGAAAACAAAATGGCGAAAACTTCAGCCCAAAAAAACTCCCCTCAAGGACAAATTAGTTATTATTAAATTAATAATTTAAATTTGCTGGGTTTTGACTATTTCCCTTTCTTTTACCCCATTTTACTTTTTCTTTTTCAGCCGTTCCCCTTTCTCATTTCCCCTCTTACTTTCAACCTTCCCTTTTACTGTTTCGCTTTCTCTTTCCCCATTTAACTTTTCCCGTTTCATCCTTTCCCCGTTTCCTTCAACTTTTTTCTTATTCTCCCATTTTGACCCCGTCTCACTTGCGTCGTGCAGTGCATGTATAGCGGGCATGAACATTTTTATGCAGAGTGGGCGTAAAGTTTCATGTTGGCCCAGCGGCGAGGGGCGCATGTGCGAAGGCCACTGTGCTGGAAGTGGCAACATTGCGATTTCTTCACGTGCATGAAATGGCGCGTTTTCTAGGTGGGTCAGACAAAATTTTTTTTTCTTTATTGACTAAAATCTTGTTGTTGTTAGGGAATCAACTATTTATTCAAAAATTTGCAGTTTCTACATGGACACTAATGATAGACTTTGGAAATGATTATAATTATTAGAGTAGTGTTCCGTAATTGAAGCTTAATTTTCTTTCTTTTCTTTCCAAGTTTAAATTTTGTAACTTCACACGATCTAAGTTAAATATAATTACTTATTTTCATGAAATGAAATTTTTCCTTTTAATTTCAATTTCAAAATGCTGAATAATTTGGCAGCGGATTTCTGGTGCTTTTTGCAGTTAAGGATTATCGTTTGGCGGCAAATTAACGACAATTTCAGGATTTGTTGCCCTCATTTGATATCGTCGAGCGAAATTAAGCAATGTTGGCAAACACCTGGTATTATTTGTCCTATGAAGGATTGGCAGCGTGCCAACTCTGTCGACGAGTTCAGATTGCCTTATTATTACCGTGATAAATTCTCGTGATAAATTTGAAAATATTTACTTTCTTCAAATTTACAAAACTTTACAACTGCAGGGTGCCTACTCAAATTTCGATTGAAACTCTCGGACATACCGCATCGAAATTATCCTTCTTTCCGGTTTTCTATTTTGATACATGACTCTAAATTTTTCACTTTATTACTAGTTAAAAAGTACTAAAAGATACTGGAAAATTTCGGAAATTAATATTCCAGATATTTTAAATTCTAAAATTAATATTATTGTTTCTAAATTAAAATTCAAAACGAATCAATATGAAGTTTTCAAGGTATGTATGATCTTAAAACTTTTGCCAAACGTCAATTATCTTCGATGGGAATTTACCTTCAAAACAAGCTTAAGAAAATTTGTTTACTTACAATGCAATGTTTACTATTAAATATTCGCTTTTCAAACGAATAATTATTAAAATCGATACATACAAAAAATGTACAAAATTACAGAAAAATTAATTGGCAAGAGCTTTCACTTAAGATGCATTTCTTAAAAATATTGTAATAATTACTAAAAGAAGTGCTAACATGAATACAAAGTAAAATTTGCAAAAAAATCTGAATAAAAATTTTCCAGAACAAATAAATAATTTGATATTTACAAAAAAATGTAAAAATTTGTTTGGAAAATAGTTTTTTTACCAGGGATTTTAGAAATTTTTAGAAGAAAAATTTATTCAATCTTTTTAAATATTGTACATCTCATATCACATAATACAAAAGTAATTTTATATAAGTTCTATTTCAACGATATTTAAACCTTAAGTTGAATTTAAAAATTTTTTAATTCTGAATCTATTTTGCAGATTTTATCGTTAAACATTGCACTTTTTGAATTTCTAAGCCTTCGTAGTTTAATAGATATAAACTCGTGCAGAAATGTTGACATGGCCCGAACGGGGCCCAGGCTTGGCAAAACTAGGCCTTGGCCTAATGATCTAGCCTGGTTCGAGGTCGAATTAAATGCTAAATCTGGCCAGGGACAGGCTTGATCGCCCAGCTTGGCCCAGCCTTAGCCCATGCCTGGCCCTAGTTTATGATCGATTTCTTGCCATTCTTTATTTTCCTAATTAAAAGTAGAAATTACACAAAAACATATTTTATTTTAATTTAAGTCCACAACTGAACTTATATATTATTGAATTCTTAATTATAATTAATCTTTTTCACGCTCTTTTAAAAATACATAATGAATCAAACGCATTTTGCTTTTACAGAATATTATGTGACATGATTTGTTCATAAGAATAAAGTTTAGCATAATGATGTAGCTGATATTATAACATGGATCGAACTATTAAGTAGTTTTGCTAAATAAAGTAACTAAAATGATCTAAATTGTATTTATTCAGCAGAAAACTTTTTCAAATCGTAAGGTTATATCATTTCTTCTTTAATACCTTGAAGCATGTTTTTTAATATTTATGTTTCATCTCTTAAACTTAAATATATTAAAATAATTAACAAACAGCATTCAACATCCTGAATTATATTTGTTTCGAAATAGTTCATGAGTTTCCAAGATTCTGGAGATAACTGTGTACGACAATTGTTTTTTTAAGCCACAAAGATGTAACGAAAAAGTGTAAATTTTAGAATCTAAAATCTCCATCAAGCCTCCGCTGTGCTTTATGATCATTCTTTGAAGGTGTGTTACGGTATGATTACACAGGTTGGAAATATTATCTTTAAGGAAGTGAAAATGGGACAAAGAAATGGATCTTATTTTACGGAGAGTGATGATGAAATGATAAAAAGGAAAATACGTCGTATAGAAAGGAGCTGGAAAAAAGAAGAGCCAAGTTAGAAAAACGGAAGATGATAAAACGTTTCGAAGAAAATGGATTAGGCTGCTATTTGGTAAACGTTGATCTAAAAGATGCCTATCATTTGATTCCGGTCGCGGATACAGATAGAAGGTCTTTAAAATTTACGCTTTCAGGAAATATTTACAAATATAATTGTATACAGCTTGTATATAGTTTGTTATCGGCAATTTACTCAGGTGATATTCTCCTTTTCATAAATAATGCGATAGAGTCAAAATCGGATATAACGGCCTCGGATATATCCCTTCCGAGATTTCACGCCGCGTAATACAATGAGATTATTAAACAATCTTATCTGTTAGTAGAGTTCTGTCATAATTGTATGAAGCTACTCTTCTCAAGATATTATTTCCACCCGTGTATAAGTGCCCCTTATTCTAAAATAAAATTTCATAAATAATTTTGGCAATACTTTGAAGTAGTGGTCATGGGCAGAGCGAAAGCGTGATGAAGGTCTGGTTCTACAGTTTAATTAAATTAAAAAAGTGTGCCACTAGTTTAAAAAGAGTTGAATGATACAATTATGATAGAACTTCACTGGCAGGTAAGTTCGTTTAATCATTAATTTTGTTGCGTTCTATGTGAAAGAAGTTTCAAACAGTTTTCGTCCATTTTCTTGCTTTATATTTGTATCTGAATTAAGAAAGCACGATGGTATATATTATGCGGAATCCATTTCCGTTTTCCGTAATCTTCGGCACACATTATGTACAAACGGTAAAAGTCTGTATGCACTCAGTACGAATGGATTTTACTGTGTGCACATTGGTGCTTCATATTCATGCATTAAGCTAACGAGGTCACGCATTTTAATGTATGTCATGTGTACACGTTTATATAACATTTTCGTTATGCATAATAATATTTCAATTTGAATGCCATGCTGCTTCATATTCGTCATGTATGATTATCAATTAATGCCGATATTAAATTGCTAACCGCTAATTCAACAACGAGGTACATTATTTATTAGCTAGATAAATTATGAGTGGACTGTCATCATTGAAAGTCAGTTTTAACTAGGGTTATTGGTAAACTTGTAAATAGTGTTCGAAAAATTATACTTTTTTTTATAAAATAAATGTAGATTTTGTTTATATCTAATGGAAAATACCAAAATGTTGTCCATCTTATCCTAGCTCCAACAGATACTTATAAAAAGTAACATTTAAAAAAAATTAATTTATGGACATTTTTATATGCCTGTAGTTTTTGAGACCGACAGATTCCAAATTTTTAATTTAAAAATCGTTTATTAGAAAATGTTAAGCTATATCAGTTATACAATTTTAGCAGATGTTAACTGTTTGATCCCGAACGATCGACCTGTTTCCTGGAAACGGTAGAACCTGCCGTTGAAGTCTGTAGTTTAGAAAGGTCGGAGTATAACAAACGATATAGTAATTCCTAAAGACCTTAATCATAAATTGGAAATATTATTTTCTCCAAACTTTCATCTACCACTTCTCAATCTCTGGAGGTAGAAAGGGGCCGCAAAACGGATGTAAAATTGAGGAATTAAAAATAAAATTTTTGTATTTTATCTCTTATAAAAAATATTTTTTTAACATACTAAAGTCCATTCAGTGACATCTTTACTGTTTTTTTGAAAAATGTCGTATTTAATTGATCCAATTATTCAATTTTATTTTGAAAATCTGTTTATATTGGCATTCGGGTCATAAGGATATTTGTAATTAAAAGTCGTGCATTATATATATAAGTTAAAACAACGA
>JAAAKG020193327.1:0-24387 GCA_010014905.2 Druon quercuslanigerum
GAAGGGGTTGTAAAATTTTTAGATTGATCTGGAATTCTCGCGTTATTTATTTAAATAACACGTTCACTCCGCAACACACGTGAGTTTATTATTTATCTTTTACAGTAGTATTTACAGTTAATTACACTGTTCGTTAATTTGAAGATCCATTTTTTCCCCAAAAATCTATGAAACACTTGAATAATTTGAATAAATTAAATTCTTGACCTAGAACAACACTGCGTATATGTATACTGGTTCATCGATATAAAATCAATTTTTGCGAACTAGTATTAATTTCTTAATAGTTTAGAAGTGAGTTCCACAAGAGATATGAAGATGAATTTTTTTGCTGCTCTTTTGGCACGAATTGAAAACCGTATCTGCAATAACCTGGCGTATTTTTTAATTAGGCTGATTTTACTGATCGTTCGGAAAGTTTAGGAGTTAGTAGGGTGAGTTCCGCATGGGATATGGGAATAAAATTTCTTTTCTGCTCTTTTGGCATCAATTGAAAACCGCATCAGCAATAACCTGGCGTATTTCTTAATAAGGCTGATTGTACTTAATTTTTTTGATACTTTAGGGGTTGAGGGGGGTGAGTTCCACATGAGATATGGGAATAAAACTTTTTTGCTGCTCTTTTGGAATCAACTGAAACCCATATCAGCAAAAACCTGGCTTATTTTTTAATTACTATCGGCGAGAAAATTCCACTCCTCTGGCTTTGACGTTGAAAAAGTAAGTGAAGAAAAAATGTTAGCTGAATGAAGGAGGGATGATTTTAAAGGTGCAAATGTGTATGTAAATGAGCCGAAAAGTAATATTCCAAAACATTGTTTTTAGCTTACAGATCTGAAAATCTGATAAAAATCAAGGAAATTTGACAGCTTTTTAAGATTTTTGAACAGATTGCAGTTAAAAATTTGAAAAATATAAATAATTGTTCGTTTTTTGTAAATAAATATGCAACTAAACTATCTTTGGATCTAATCAAGATATTGAAGTGATTTAAATTAGGGGTAGTCAGTTGAACTATCTGTAATAATCTACAATTTGAAAGAAGTATGTGCTTCTTCTTGTCTTCGTAACAATTGCGATGTTTGAAGTGAGTTTTTTTACATCGGAAAGCAAATGCCAGAAACCAGCGTGGTGTCGTTTTTGCCAGGGGATCATCCTCGGTTTTCCTCAGCACGACCTACCCAACTTGTGCCTCCGAGCCTCACTTTGGCCTTCGAATTTATTCCCTGCATTAAGGAAAACCGAGGACGATCCCCTGAAAAAACAGTCCCACGCTGGTTTCTGGCACTTGCTTTCTTTCCCATACAAAAAAACTTTCTTCAAATCAAGCAATTTTCACGAAGACAACAAAAATCAAATACTTCTTTTCAATTGTAAATTATTACAGATAGTTCAACTTACTACGTTTAATTTAAATCACTTAATTATCTTGATTATAACTGAAGATAGTTTAGTTATTTACAAATAAAGAACATTTAATTATATTTTGCAAATTTTCAACCATGAATTTCTTCCGATTTTTCCTATTATTTTTTCAATACAAAATGATGCTCCAAAGAGCATCATTTTCGGATCTGTAAGCTACAAACAATTTTTTTGGAATATTACTTTTAGGCTCATTAACATAAGACATTTTCACCTTTAAAATGATCCCTCTTTCATTAATTTAACATTTTTTCTTCACTTACTTTTTCAACGTCAAAGCCAGAGGACTCGAATTTACTCGCCGATAGCAGGCTGATTACAGTTTTTTTTTAATATTTAGGGGTGAGTGGGGTGAGTTTCACATAAGATATAGGGATGAAACTTTTTTCCTGCTGTTAAAGCTACTTGAGTCAGTTCTTAGGGTTGTATAAAACTACTTTTTACCATAAAATAGCAGCTTTCGCAAGTTTCAACAAGAAAATTGAAAAAAAAAACGAATGTTCAACAAAACAGTTGAACTGTCAACCAAAAAATATTATTTTCGAAACAAAATAATTGGATTTTTAAACAAATAATGAAATGCACAACCAAAAAAGATGCAAGTGAAGAACTGAGAAAAAGGAAAGAAAACACGAGAGGAAAAAAGAGGAATTCCTTTAAAAAGGGGAAATTATGAAGTCTGGATTTACAATAAAATAAGGCTCATTTTAAACCTCAAAGAATCAAGTTTAAAAATGTACTTTTTCGTCAGAACTGAGCTCACTCCTTCAGTTTCTGTAGCTTTTCTACTTATCAAAATGATTCCTTGAAATAAAACCGACATTTATATCGCAGGCTCGCAGCAAGCAGGCAGGCAGGCAGGCAGGCAGGCAAGTACACTTATGGCAACAGTAGAAGGCATTAGTACTCATTCATGTGTTGTCGTGGGTCTGATGCGAAGGGGAGAGAGCGGGGAGGGTACGCATATTTCTGAGCGTGACGCACCTTGGGCATTGGGCTTGGCTCACTGATGGAAGTTCGTCAAAGAGAGATAAAGAACCAGGGTTCGTAACAGGGAAAGAGATAGTGTAAAATAGGGGGGGGGGGGTTGGTGGCGTTGGTGGCGTTCGTGGGAAAGAGAGCAACAGACTTTAGAAAGAACTCACATGACAGAGATAGAATGAAAGAAGGAACAAAGTGCTCTGGGTCGCGATTCGTGATTCTAGTGTGGCAAGAGCAAGAATAGCAACTTTACTTTACTGGCAATAGATTTCGCGACGACGCCGCGCCGACGCCAGCGGACGCCGCACCACTCTCACACTGCACTCTTTTCTTTTCCCTTTCTAACCTCGAATAACTTGGAAAAAAAGGAAAAATAATCGATTAATTTCACCGAGAATAGGTTCAGGCTGGTGGTCAGTTGGTCGTCCAAGGCTAGGGAAAAAATGTCCGGGTTACTTAAATTGTGCAACTCGAGCCTTCAAAACCTAATAATACACATTCATAATTTACAGTATTAAGTATTAATTAATTTAGAAATCTAGATTGATTAATTTCATGTGAAACAATTCTAGATTTGAAGTGGTTAAAATCGAAAATTGAACGTTCAAATAAAATCGAACAATTTTATCATGTTTTAAGATAAGCCACTCGAAATCCTACAATTATTGCCTTCAATAATGAATTCAAGTGAATTCAAATTCGAAGCCGTCTAATTTGGACAATTTCCAAATAAGTGAAAGATATATAGTACAACTCCAAGTAAAAGCCATCAGGTTCAAACCATTTTTATTCCGAGGCCTCCAAAGTTCAAAGAGAAAATTTTCAAATCCACTTTGAATCAAATTAATACTTTAAAAATTCAACAATTCACCTCAGAGCAACATGAATTTCACTGATTCAAACAGAAGCAGTGAAAATTGTCTAACTATTGTGGCACTCCTTGTCAAAGGAAACAAGTAGGTCATCGATTTCCTTTATTGCTGGTTACCATATAGTGTTTGGGGTACTAAATTATTATGACAAAAGGATTTTGCAAAAAATTGCAGCATTTTTCCAGTTATTTTTAATTGAAAATTAGTCTTTTGAAAATGACCCAAATCAAACAGTTTTTATCTTGGTTATTAATAATTGGAAAATAAAAATAAAAGATTAAAATTTCATAATTTTTTAAAAATATGACCAAAAGTTTATTTTTTACATTCTTTATTTAATAAACAATTTTTTTGCCATCGTTCTACCCAAAGTGTATTGTGGAATTTTAAACTGAGTAAATAAATATGACGTTTAAAGCGTCTTAAAATGCCTGACAAAAAAGAAAATGGTAATTTTTTATATTAAGTGTCACAAAGTTTTGCGGTAGCGTCGTAGCGCCAGATTCCCGATAAGCTGGTCAAAACAAAACAAAAAAGTTCGATTTACCTCAAACTTATTTTTAAACATTGAAAAAAATTGTAACCAAAAAATTCACCATATACCCAAATTCAGTGTACATAATTTTTATATTAGTTTCTCATGTAACTTGACGACAATGTTACAAGAAGTGTAACAGACATAAGTAATAAATATCCTCTTCCTTTATTTAATAAAAATTCTGTATGAATTAAAACATATTGCATGGGCAATATTAGCCTCTTACATGCCTGTTTCAAATTTTTTCTTATGCAGAACACTTCCTGGTCATTATTTGGTCGATGCTTTTTGCGAGGGAAATCATATTTATTCAAATATTTATCATTTTTAGAATGATTATTTATTGTAAAAACTTTGTTTCTTTGAGATTTATTTTTTAATTCTAAGAATTTTGTTGATAATTATTAAAAGTGATTGCACAAGCTTTTCTAGTACAACTAAGAAGTCATTTCTCGTATTTTTCCACTCTCAAAAAAGTCCTTGTGCCCTCAAAAAAAAAATTGCTTTAAAAAAAGTAATTTTTGGTTAAATCAACAAAATTATGTTAAAGAAACGGTTTATGTAATTCAAAACTAATATTTTGATGAGTATTCTTCCCCGGGACAGAAGTCACTCTTAGTTTAAATTTTAAATAAAACAAAGTGTCTTGACTCACCGAAAAAATTTGTGCTACCCTCACCAAATTTCAGCGAACCCATCCACCCTTTTCCAGCTTCCCTGGATCATGAAAATTGTCATAATTACTAGCGTTCCGATTTATTCTAAATTGCACTCTTTAAAATACATTCTGACATTCTCTCTGCACTTATGCTCATGGCGCTTAAATATTTACATCCAATTAGTGAGATCAGAGTAAATACGGGTGCTTTATTTCAATTTTTCTGTTTTCAGTAGATAAATCGTTGTTGCAAAAGAGTCTCTCAATCAAGAGGCCTACTTGATTTAATTAAAAAAGGATTATACGATTATTATGCTTCTTCATTATTTGAACCGCCTGATTCATAGCTATGTTAAGTTTTCTGTGACAAATTATCATCCTTTTCAATTCGCTTTGGTGCGATATTCATTAACGCAGTCTCCTTGGCACCCCCTCGCCCCTCTGACTTCCCATCATGGTTGCTCTTCAGCGCGCGCATTTATGAAATAGTGTATGTGTGCAAGTAGACATCACTTGTACATACACTGGCAGAACGACAAGTAAACGATTCTCAGAGCGAACGCATTGACCTTAACGAGCAGTAAAGTGATCCCTCGTGAGCAGGTGCAAATAGAGCGTGACGTGGCCGAAAACGAGTGGTATCTACGTAGCCTGACAGAGTTTTAAAGCTATCGATTGTTCAAGCTGAGAATTCTATTCGTTCTGATGGCAAAGCAACTTTATACCTTAAAACGTATTCGCTTACCGAAGCTACAAAACACGCCGTAATTTTCTCGAAAACAGAACCAACTCGATGCTTTAAAAATATCAAACATTTGGTAAAAAATCAGCATAAATTGTAATACAGTAAGGGGCCGTCCATAAAATATGTAACCGATTTTGACCCTCATTGACAACCCTAGTTTTGACAACGCAACGTGGTCCAAAAATACTTACAAATAGGGGAAATTATTGTGTTGATATTTTTGGAAATTGTTCAAAATATGTGAGGGCACTGCTGATATGATTTTTAATTATATTCAAAATTTTCAGCACAATATATCCATTTTTCTAATTATATAGCCGTTGAATATCATAACCTCGATAATAACATATAAATGGTCACGTGAGATGCAGTTATAGGCCCTTAAATTTTAAATATTTCAAGCCGAAATATTTTTGCATTTGCAACAAAATCAATGTATTTTTTAAGAAAAAACACCTTTTCTTACCAAATAGAGATGAATTTTCAAACGAAAAAGACGATTTTTCAAACAAAACAAAACTTCATTTTTAGTCGAGAAGTTGCACCAACAAACAATCAACTGAACGTTCAAGCACACGTAAATAATTAAATTTTTTATCCAAAAAGATAAAATTTTCGTCGACAGTTGAATTTTCAAAAAAAAATTTTAACCGTAAGAAAAATGAATTTTCGAACAAGAAATATATATATATATATATAACTTTTCTACAATAAGAGATAAAATTTCAATCCAAAAGGACGAATTTTTAACAAGAGAGTTGAAATATCAATCAAATGGATGAATTTTCAATAAAAAACATCAATTGTCAAGCAAGAAATATGAATTTTCAACCAAAAATGGAATCGTAAAATTGCCAGTTTGAAAAATGAATTAAAGAAAAACATCAATTAAAAAAAATGTAATTAAGTAATTTAAGTTTCAATCAAGTAGTTTATTTTCCAGACAAAAAAGATGAATTTTTAACCAAATAGTTAAATTTTCAACAAAAAAGTTTATTATCTTTCAAATATTGGAATTTTCAACAAAATAGTTTCATTTGCTATCAAAAAAAAGGAATTTTTAACAAAGAATTTAATTGTCAACGAAATAGTTTAATTTTCTACTTATTTTTTAAACTTTCTACTAGACACTTGAATTTCCAACTAAAAAATATGAATTTTCTACTGAAGCGATGAATCTTCTACAACTTTTTTTTTTATATAAGCAATTAAACTTTAAACCAAGTATTTGATTTTTCAACAAAGAAAAAGAGTTCTTAATAAAACAGATAATAACTGATAAGTCAACGGAAAAGTATTTTCATTTTATAATAAGAAACAGTTTCATTTAGCCAAAAAAAACAACGAAATTTCAGAAAATAATTGACTCGCCAACTAAAAACAGATTAATTTTGAACGGAACAAAATACATGAATTTTCAGCTAGAAAAGATAAATTTTCTATTAAAAATATTAATTTTAAATAAAAATTAGTAGTTTGCAACAAATTAATTCTCTACAAAAAAAAAGAATTTTCAAATAAAATTATAAATCTTTAAAAAGAAAGTAATTTTTAGGAATGGTGTTCAACGATCAAATAAAAAGATTATTTTTATCTAAGAAGATTAGTTTGCTACCAAAAAATACGAATCTTCAACCAAATAGTTTAACATAAATTACAATCAATCATTACAAATAGTTTTACTTTAAACCAAAAACAGATACATTTTTAAAGAAATTGTTGAATTTTTACAAGAAATATAAATTTGCCACCAAAAAATAAATAAGAAAATCTTTGAACAAAAAGATGAATCTGTAACAAACGAAAAAATGAATTTTTAATAAAGCAGTTCAACTTCCAACCGAATAGTTAACTTTGCATTTAAGCGAAAAACAAACAAAAAAAGTAGAGAAAGTGAACTTTCTTGGCAACAGGTAAAAAAAATCCTTTAAGAAAAGGGAATGGCGGGAAGACTGAAAGTGATTTTAAAGCTTATAAAGTTATTAGTGAACTGTACCGTTGCAGGGCAATCTTTTACTTTTCCTGGAAGAGGTCCTGGAAGTATCTTCATGCATTATGGATAAACAAAATCGAATTCCCAACATTCTATTATTCAAATCATGAATATAGTCTGAAATACAAAATTTGACCTCAAATATTCTAATCTTCCTGGAATTCCGAAAGTGCGATTCGCATGAGTTCAGCTTCAGCCGCGGAACAATGACCGTCTCGCGAAAACTGAACTAGGGTCAATGCACCTGCAAACGGCTTCAAGATAACGTCTGTTCCTTGAATGCTACTCGTAACGTGCATCGTACACATAATACATTTATCATCTCAGTATCGGCTGAAACATGAGCTCACTGTCACATCACGTTTTAATTTGAAACAAATTCTAGTTAGCGAAATAACCGAACCAGGAGAAAATGTTTATACCTAATATTGTGGGACGCGTGCCGACAATGTGCTATAATAAGCGGTTGGTAATTAACGAACGGATCACGGGAACAGTGTATACTCACTATAGGGTGCGCATAGTAGTGTAAAGAGAGGAAACTGGGAACTAACGGTACTTCAGTCACCCGGCTCAACCTTTTCCTCCTAGCGGCGTATTATGGCGCAGAGCCAATGTTCCCTTCTTATTCTTACAGGAAAAAGAAATTATCAACTTTTAACAGATACAGGGTATCATTTTTTTTTTGGTTAAATTGACAATTTTTGGACCGACGTCAAAAGTAATCTATCACGCGTGTAAATTTTGACCGCACGTGGGAACAGTTTCCAATGTACGAGTACATATAAGAAGGATCTTCTTCGTCTGTCTTCTTCTGGGGGCCACACGAGTAGATCTCACAACACTGTGTGACGCTGGCTTTCTGTAATACATCCAATTATAAGAGCACTTGGCGATCCGATTTCACGTGCAAGAGCGGCAGACTCTGTCCTTCGAGAGACACGTATAAATTATAACGTATATCGAACGTTCTCAGGACTGATTCTACGTTGTTGGAGCCAATATAGGCAGAAGGTACATGCATAATATCGTGAAACCGGGCTCACCTTCACTTGGCACGGAAGGACTGAGAGCACGATTCGCACAGCGTCGACGAACAAAAGCAAAGCAACACCGGGCAACGGGTCTCCAACTTTCAATGTGTGGTTATATGTTCTTGCTGCCCGGTGTCTGCTTTTATGAGGAAGGAGGCGGAGAAAAGGGGAGGAATAAGAGGAGAAGTCGATGAGCATAAGACGAAGGTTCCCTGCTTTCGACGCTCACCCAAGTTTTTTGTAGCTATAGCATAGCACAAAACTTTATATGCTATTTGAGAAAGCGTTTCCATTTCAGAGAACGCTTAATGCAAGATGAGGCCTACTCAAGGGAACAATTGTTAATAATTGTTGACATATGGAGATGACTACACAATCTTTGATGTCGTAATACGCAGAAGTATCAAGGTTCTAATTTTATATAGACTGATTATGCGTTAGACGGAGATACATGTGGGATTCACATCCGTGCTATTCTCTTTATCTGCTTCATTACGTACAAAATAAATAAAGATACTTTAATCTGACTAAACACGCTGCCACTAAGAACAGAAGTTTCATGAAAATATAGCGCGAAAACTGAGAACTGCTCGAAATGCATAAAGTCAGTTTGTATTCACAAGGGCAGTTTGTTTCGATGTGTTGCAAACCAATGAATTTCCTCAGAGTCCATAACATTCTCTAAACGAGCGATACAAAATGTCACTATCAAACGTTTACGGGCCAGACAGTAAAGGTGAGTGTTATAGTACTCCGGTTTTATAGATATTGTAGAAAATAGGGTCATAACTCGGGGATGGTGAATTTCTTCAGCCACATAGCAGATACAGATTCAGAAACAGAGTTCCTTGCTTCGAGTAAAGATTCCTACAAAGTCGACAGATCCACTCAATATTCATAGTCACGAATAGCTCAAAGGTCCCGCATTTGGAATTTTTTAATCTCGTTGTTTTCGTCAGAAAGGTTAGAACTTAGTGTGATGTCCGCTGAAGCTAAAGAGGTGCCCAAGGAGCGTAACGAGGGGCCGTCGGAGCGCGTCGCCGAGTCGTCATGAAAAAAGAATCGTCGCTTCCGTCCGATGTTCCGTTTAAACTTAAACTGATGCACTCGCAAGTGGCGGCGACACCGTCGTTTCTCTCTCGCCGCCATCGCACCGTAATCCGCTATTTGCTACGTACTTTCGCACGTATTTATAACGAGGGTACGCCCTGCACAACCCGAGACAAAAGCGACAAATTCCAGAAGAGCGACCAGAGTAAACGAGCTAGGTTTGCGTCTCTACATTATTTCCTGCTAAAAGCGAGCTAAAAGTCTTTAGAAAAAAATGGGAAAATCAGGTGTTACCAAAAACACATACAGATCAACACAAAGAAATTGAATTGTTGATTTTAATTACAGTAAATTAATTACAATAATGTCAGTTCATATTGTATAGAATTTACAATACCGAGCAAACGTTCTAAATTTAGTACAACGGCTGCATACTAAATTGCGAATACTGGATAATATTGACAAAGAGAGATTTTATTATGTACTCACGAACGGGCGGCTAATTCAAAATCTGAATTAGCCAATGATAAGTGTCTAGCAGGTAGTAAATTCACATCCCTGATCGCAGGGCAATGGCCGGTCATTTGAACGTATAGTTCACCTCTGAATCCTATATCTATTCTCGAAAGGAAGATTGACAACCATAGATGTATATTAATGCCCAGGATTAAGATGAATGGCAAACAATGAGATTATCGACATTAGAAATGACCTTAATCATGGTGAAAAATGGTCAAATTTTAATCAGAAATCAAGAAAAGTTTTCCAAGAAACAGTTGAAGGAAGAATTCAAGCCGAACTCTAAAGAAAGGAGATAAGAATTATCTTACACAACCCTGGAATCGCCTGACAGTAACGCTTTTAATACTCATTTACTAATCACACTTATTCATGGGAGGAAATAAGGTTTTTCTTTTTCTAGTCTGTATTAGGATGATAACTGAACTGATGACGAATTTGATTACGAGAATTATGACTGTCGTGCTGATTACTTCTGACACTGGACACATATAGGGAAAAAATAATTATATTACGAAACTAATAAACAAGTTTCTTCCGACACACTTGTTTAGATATTCTTAAGAGTGTAGATAGTGTAGGTACTGTAGATAATAGAATCTCCACGACCAGAGTGCATACTTTCTCCTTTAGATTTATGGTATACATGTTTAAAAATGAGGCTCATACAGTTTGTCTTATACCAATTTACAAAATCTCATCAGCACTAGTTGTCAATAAATCTTTTCTAAACTACAATTACACCATCATAAAGAAGTAAAGGTAAGAGATGATTCCAGGTAACCTTCGAAAGTTTCTAATAACTTCAGACATGACATGATACTAGTTTTTCCTTTTAACTTTATTGATAGCATGTTTAATGAATCCTGATTGCGATTTCGTCTTGCTCATGCAATTCTTATTTCTTTTTCAGCTCTTTCTGATTATGACATATTGTTATGACTCTCCCATTCATTATGAATATCGTACTGGCTACATACTTGGCGAAGAAAGTTACTATCTACAGTTTGCCGCAAAGCCTGTTTCCTACAATCCGAATTGCAATCATTATGACAATCCTGCAATCCTTTTGGCAAACTGTAGATAGCAACTTTCTTCATTCAGGACGGCAGTACAGTAACTTAACTCGACATCGTCGATAGTAGAGCTAGAGATAGATTCTAGAACTTAGGATAAACGAGACGTAAAAGCTGTAGGGTAGGAAAGTATGGATCGTGTACGTACGCACATAATAGCTTGGCCGTTTGGAACGAATCTCGAGGCGGATCAGGCCGTGCCGAGCGATTCCTCTACCTCTTCCCCTCGGTCTCCTCTCCTGGTTCACGCTCAGCTCTCAGCGAACAAGCGTAGGTAGCCACGAACGAGTCACACGGGTCACGCACATGCACGCACACTCGGTCGATATCACCATCACCAGTAAAATGACATCACGGAAAGTCCAACTTAGCCTCAATCCCGTAGCGCCAGAGACCTAACAACCAACGATAAACGAGTCTCCACTGATGACTTGACTCGCCCAACTGAAGGTTCCCCACAAACTGCTACAAAATGACGCAGTCCACACAGACTTTACAAGTAGAAGCGCTCGAGCCTCTATTCTTCACGTTGATGTGCAATCTTCATGAAGAATCACAGCCGATGCACCAAACAGCAAATACCAGAAATGATTTGCCTTTGGGGCTTCTACCACGTGGTTTAAATGGTACACTGCCTAGGAAACACTATACAGGACCAAAGGATCCTTCTTAATCAAATGAAATACTAGATTCCATATTCTTATGTACTCACGTATAATCACCTTCTATATCCACTATGCGCCTACAGGTGAGGCAGAGCACAGTTGTCGCTCGCACGCGACACACCAACACACTACCAGATTGTGTGTACTCACTACTTACTTACACGTTCACAGATTTTAACACACTTACAAGACTCTGTGCCACTCTCTGCAGATACACGCACACACACGTATACACTGATTCACTGATGTAGCTCAACACAGAGAAGTCGCAAAACCACGTGGATCGTCGTGGAGCACGCGGTTGATCGAGTTTTCCCGCCAATCGGGGGTGGCCTTGATCAGATCGCGAAAAACTAAGGAAAATTGACGTCGCTGGACGAGAGTTCGCGTCCTGCTGCATCAAACGTGCAAGATGGTCGGTCGTTCTCGTCGCAGTCGTGTCGTCGTCGTCGTCTTCGTGCTGCGTTCTCGTATCCCTCTCCACAATTCTCGCTCGGTTCGGCTCCGCTCGCTGGTAACAGCAGTCGATTCGGCTCCCCTCGACCCTCATACTATCCCCTTTCCCCGCGCAACGAGTGAACCGCTTTTCCCCCCTTTCTCCCGCACCTAACACGCGCAACTCTGCACTACTCAACCCGCGGTCGAGGGTTTCGTTCGAACGCTTCACTTCGGGCCTTTGGTGAGCCGTACGTGCCTTCTCTTCTCGTGACTTGAACGACCAGCGGCCTTCTCGCTCTTTTTCTTTTACAGTGTCTCTATCTCTGCTCTACCGCTACCTCTTCTTTTTTTAAGACACCCCCCCCCAATTCCGGTAGGGTCGAATCGCCCCCCCACCCACCAGCTGACGTCCAGCGGAGCCTGTAAAGTGTAGAATGTAAATGACTAGATAGAAGGTGAGTTTAAAAATCGATTTTGGAATTGTTATTGGAAGTGTTCTAGGAAATGCGCGATTGTTCGAAAGTGGCAGTACCCGTGAAAATGTGTAACAGATTAAGAGAAATGAAAGTGAGAAATGAAGATATATGCATTAATTTTGAACGAAATATCAAGGTGTCTACTCAATAGATGATTTTATATTCCAAGTTTCCTTCTGGTGTACTGTTAATTTTATCAAGTAAATTTCAAGGACTTCAAAACATTTGTATGATTTCAAACTATTTTGAAAGGTTTCTTGAACTATTTAAAACATGAAAAAAGTAAAATGATAATTTATTACGGAAATTCCCCATCCTAAACACAAAATTATATTTCTCTACTGAAAATCTATGTCCATTAAAGGTCTTTGCACATTTCCATTATGCTAATCTTATAGCAATCTTCAAGTGCATGCAGCGGTGGGTAAATATCAATCGATTTGGATAAAATTTGAAGGACATTCTAATTTTAAGCATTCGCATCAGAACCTCGAGTGGGAGTAAACGAGTTATAAAAAAGGACCATCCTATTGAATATAAAGAAAAGAAAGGAAGTTCGGACTACGTTAAAAAAATAGATTTTTCGGCCATTCTTCTTCGACGAGTGGCAAAGAGAAAAAAGAATAAGGGAAGGGGGAAAGTTAGCGCAGTGAATATGAGACGGGAAGTCGAGAATATAAATGGAAAGATGCTTTCGGGAAATGAGGAGTAACGGGAGATAGAACGAAACGGAGATGGATTTATTTGAGACGAATGGGGATTTGTTCGCGGGAGGAGAAATCAGGTGGTTGGGGTGGGGCGATGGGGGAACTTCACCTGTTCAAGAGCGGCTATTGCCAGTGAGAATATAACGGACAAGTACAAAAAACGAACTATAAATTTGGATGGGACAAAAGTGACTGTTTGGCAATCAATATAGACTGGAACCAATAATGCGATTTCGACGACTGACAAATCAGTCAGAAGAAACTTTGTAAATCAGTCAATTTGACTCACTGATAAAAAAAATCATTTTAAATGGTCCAATGTAGTTAAATTTTTAATCCAAGAAGATTAATTCTAGGCAAAAAATGTAGTAGTTCATGTTTAAGTCTAAAAAGATTTTAATTTAAAATGAAAAACATTTTCAGAAAAAAAATGATTTTCAACAAAAAAAAAAAAACGAATTTTCAACTAAATAGTTTAATTTTCAAACAAACAGATGAATTTTCAACTAAAATGGTGATTTTTCTAACAAAAATGCACTTTTAAAGAAGTAGTAAAACTTCCAATGATGTTGATTGATTTTCTATAAAAAGTAATAAAAGAAACAACAAAAAAAGAGGAAAAAACAACAAAAATATAAATATTACAACCAAAAATTTAAATATTTAACCCAGATGAATCTTTAAGCAACAACACAAAAAAAAACATTTTTAATGAAGTACTTAAACTTTATACCTATTTGATGATTTTTTGAGAGAGAAAATACCGATTCTCAACAAAAACTTAATAGTTGATATTCCAACCAAAAAAGATTTTAATTTTAAATTCAAATCAGTTGACTAAAAACAAGAATATGAATTTACAACCCAGAAGATTTATTCTCTACCAATAAATACAAATTTTCAACAAAACAGTTTAATACTAAAAAAAAGCAAATTTTCAACAAATACTACTGTTTTTATTTTGAATGATCTTTTAAAACGAAACTAAACTATAAATTTAATTGATTAAATAATTAATGTTTAGTGGTTTGATCAATAAAACTTTATTTTATTACTCATTAAATTGTATGAATACAATGAAGAATTCAGTCACTTTTATTGATTAAAAGTCAGTAATTTCTAGTGACTATTTCATTTGGTGAGCAATTTTGACTGATTTATATGTAATAACGACTGTTTTCAGTAGTCCTGACTGATTTTTCAGTCACAGCATGGCTGATTGAGTTAAACAGTCAAAGTCTAACTGGCACAAATCCAAATATAAATATTTGTTCTTCGTTCGATTTGAAACGAGCACTTGAAAAGGAATAGAAACGAGATCCAGCGGTAGATTGAAACACCGTTAAAGAATTTCTACGGGGTTGTCAAGCACGTTTTAGGTATTCACTTTCTACAGGTAACGAAGGGGAAGGATATAATCGTACCTCTTCGGACCCTTCTGGATTCTCACGTGCGTCATTGCCAAACGATCGTATTCGTTATGTTCAAGAAATGTCGAAGAGAAAGATTGTACTGTATCTGAGGAAGGATATTGTGTTCTGCTTTTTAAGGGCGCAATAATTTGTTATTATTCTTATTATCCGTTTTGACGAGACTACATAAATTCAATTTCAATCGATCAGCTTGACGCAAGTGAGCTTTCCTCTTTATCCATCCTTACAGACTTTATAAACCCGCTTTCTTAACTTCATTTCCTTTTCCATCCCGCTATATAAATATCTGATAAATAATCTGCATCTGTCAATTTCGGAAACTTTGTTTCATAGTTGGGTTCAATTTCGGTTAGGATCATTTCCCAAGGAAGTATATTTCACGTCAGTAATTCTCAATAATATTGAGTAAAAGGACATGTATTATTATTATGCGAACATGATTTTATATGAATACTGTGAAATGTAAAAACTAGAATAATTGAGGGTTGCAACAGATAAGGGAATGACAAGGAAAGCCTGAAAGACCTATAAATTAATTTTATAAATAATAATTTATTACCCTATTTCCGTGAAGAATCACGCTATTTATCCTCATTTTTTTTGCATTTACATTATTGAAATCCTAGACTTAAGGTCGTTTTGATACTTGAAAGAAAAATTTATAAGAGTCAGGGAAAATTAAAAAATTTGTTGCAATAGTCAGTGATAGAAATTTTTTTTAGCAACCCTGTCATCTGATTTTCATGTACAAATTCAATTTCTAATGAATCCAGGGAATGTAATAATGAAATGAAGAAGCCTTTAGAAGTCAGGTATAGGTATAGTCAATAGTGGTTCCACAAAACAGACATTCCATTCTAAGTCACATCAACGAAAAATTGAGTCTCCGATGAATAAGCAAATTTTTATCAAAAGCTTATACTTTACCGTTTTCCAAACTATCGTAAGATCGGCTAAGTATACAGATAATGGACTTGAAGTAAAGAAACACCCTATTTTCACTGTATTAATATAAACTTGCCAATACAATAAAAATTCTGAATTGAAACAATTAAAAAAATGTTTTAGTAAGAAATAAAGAAAGAATAAAATAAGAAGTACGTTCAACAAATGAAACTATTCTATTTTTTATTTCATTCTTTAACAACTTCTCAATTGTTTAGATTCTGGAATTTAATCATTCGTGAATGTCCCTATAGTCGTCAATTTTACAGTGTCAGCTATTTTATAATGTCGACAATTTTATTTCAGGAATTTTCTATTAACGGGAACTTTTCAATTCGGTCATATCATAAACTGTCGAGAATTTTATTAATCGGACATTCGAAATTATCGGCCACTTCGAATTTTCAGATTATTATATTTTGAATATTTGCTTTACGGAGAATTTTCCAGTAACGCGAATTTTATTTCGCGGGACGTTTCAGATCGTTCATGAAAATTAATCTCTTTTGGTTTGAAAACGCGATCTGCTTTAGTAAGATTTTTTGTTTGTTTTAAAAAAGCAATTGTTTAGTTAAAAATTAATCTGTTTTTCTTGTATAAGTTTCAACTATTTTGTTTTCAATTCATCTTTTTAACTATTTTCACTATTCAATTTTCAACTTCTAAATTAAATTAGTCTTTAATTTTTAATCCTGGAATTACAGATCAGTTTTAAAAATCATTAACTAATTTATATGTACAGTTGAGAATTCAAAACGCTTTTGATCAAAAAATTTATATTTCAAATCCTTTTAATTTAGAATTATATTCCATAGAACAAATAAACTTGAAACAAAAAAAGAGTTAAAATTAAATTTGCCCACATTATCCATAATAATTGCTGTGGGATGGTATTGAATCTCAAAAATAAATTTTGCAGAAATTAATTACATAAGTTGTTGACTTTATAGGGTCAGGTGAATTGAAACTAATTAAGTTATTTTAAACGTTTCAGCACACAATGGTTGGCCCTCTTCAGTGCGCTTTATTAAATCTTATAAGAATTTGTACCAAATATGTGGCATAATGACGCCTTTTTTTCCTCCTCAGAATAGAAAAGCAACATTGTAACAAGATAAAAATTATATTTTTACAAATTTATAATTCATTATTGCTAGATCATAAGAGGGCACAGAAGGTTCGTCAATAGATTATTCGACACGTGTCTCGAAGACGCGAACAAACATTACAAATACAGTACTTTTTTATTATTCCTAATATGCACCAAGGTTTTCTCATGTAAACAGAATACACAAACGTTTTTGAAATTTTATAAATGGTGGGTTATAAAAGGTTCAATAATAGGTCAATCGATAAGTCTTGAGATATAATCAAGTACACTAGATATCGTATTGTTGTACTTTAAATATCAAAAAAGTTTTTCTCATGTAAACAATGTAATTTTTTTTAAATACCTAAACGCAAAAAAAGACTGCTTTAAAATGGCTGATCTAGCTCAAAATACTATCAGGCCTGGGCATCAGTCGGAGCTACAATTTATCCAAATTTCATGACCATAGCTTGTTTATTTTTCGGGATATGGTAAACAGAACAAATTTACTTATACACGTCATTAAAAAAAAATGTAAAAATGTAATGGTCGAATGGTATCGAAAGATGTCCAAAAAAAGAAGATTTTAAAATTTACGTATTTACAATCCTCCCTCTATGATTGGTTAAAAAAGGGACGACCTGTGATCCCTGCACTTGCAATACTTTCGCTATAATTTAATATAAGCTCGTGTGTTTGACTTAATCTGCTTCTGTTATAGACATTCTTATTTTTGCCCCTTTAAAATTACTTCAAGAAAATGGAAAACATTTCCAGAATTCCCGGTATGTTTGGTAAATTTGTAAAGACTTGACTCTGTAGGGTGCTCCTGTAATTCGGCGTACAGGGGAATGCAAAAGGTGGACCGGTGCGGCGCGAGGGGCAAGATCGATGCTTCTGAGCCGATGCCAAGTTTCTTGGCCAGCTCGTGGAATCTAGCCGAACAATTTCCCGACTGTCGCGAGACTCGACCATGGTGCGAAAAGCAGGAAAATTGCTACATCAACCACATATCATTACGCCAGTCAGAAAATAATATACATTTTTCAAAACAAGATGTTTATTTATTCAGAAAATCCACAATAAAATGCTTCAAGTTTGTATGTGGCACTAAATAATAAATAAATTAAATAAAAAAATTACACTGGTAATTGGAAAGCCACTGCATACCATGTCCAAAATCGTACTTAATTAAAATTTCCTGTGGACCAACAATCAACTTTCAACCAAACAAATGCATTTTCAACCAAGAAGATAAAATTCCTACAAAAAAGATCAATTATTAATCAAATAGTGGAATTTTTATTTAAAAATGATCCACTAAAAAAACTTGAATTGCTAAATTTTCAGTGTAACAAATTAATTTTCAATTAAAAACAAATGTTTAAAAAAAAACATAAATTTTCAACGAAGAAGAATAAGCTTCAACTCAAAAAGATAAATTTTCAACTTAAAATAGAAAAGGTAAATTGTCAGTTACAAAAATTAATTTCCAATCAAATAAAGTACACTTTTAACAAAATAGTTAAATCTTTAATGAAGTAAAATTTTAACTAAAACTGATGAATTCTAAACCGCAAATATAATAGCAATTTTTTAAATTGAAAATAATTAACTTTCAACGAAAAATAGTTTAATTTTATTGTTGGGTTCGATCAATTCATTTCGCATTAAAGCAAAAAAACGAGAAACAGGGGAAGTTCTTTGAAAAAAGGTAAAAAGAAGAATTTTTTTTAAAGGGGGAAAGAAGTTAACATTGCTAAGAGTATCAAGGGCGTATTAAGATGCTTTACGCGAAAAAAAAACAACTAGTTTTTAATTTTTTCAAGCCTTTAAAAAAGTTGTATGATGAAGTTTTTGAACGGACCCTTACTTTTATAAAAGTCTTCTCACTACTTCAATTTAGAAGTAACTCTTAACTTCGGTCTTCAGGATAAAAGGGCTTAATTGAAGCATCTTTATTGGCTTGAGCGCTGAACTACTAAATTTAAGTCCAAACTAAAGTTCCATTCGCCATTGAAGACTTTTTTCGTGCGCAGATATATATTTTCCATCAGAAGGAAAGAGTTGAGATGGTGAATTTCAATATTGAAAAAAAATATAATTCTTAATGCACTTTGATTATCAGAGGATAAGATTGCAATAAGCTTCAATCTTTTGATATATTATAGGCATTATATCTGAATCATATCATTATGCATGCAGAAGATAAATTAGCCTTGAAAGCATATGCTGAGTGCTTTAGTAAACTGCTTCAATTTTTAAAATAAAACGTATACTTATTAAATTAGGTTGTAGCGAATTTAAAAAGAGTATTCGACAGAAGCCTACTATATGGTGCGCAATACATAGTGTGTATAAGCATGAAATCATCCGCGAACAATACAACGACATAATATATCGCCTTTCCCCTACCATACAACGTTTCTCTTCGTTATTATGTTTCCTTGCGAATCGATGTGAGAATTAAAAATATTAAAACGATGATTTTGCAGAAACGATAGTTATTATTATGCAGGCTCGTATTTCTAAACTCTAAGTACTTGAGAAGCAGAATTTCAATTTGTCATAAAAGGTTTACTATACGTCTTCTGTTATAAAAGATTTGAAATACACAGAAACGCATGAAAAAAACTGGGGTTTCCATTGGGATCCATTTTTGATTCCAAAGGAGCTGCAACAAAAACAAACCCCACTTTCTAAAAAAGAACCCAAAACGATAAATAACCTCTAAATGATACCTTAGTTCGTGTTCGAAAGAATCTAAAGGATCCCAATTGCACACATGTAATAGAACTCTGATGGGCATACATTCATGAAGCTAATTAAATAGCAAAATATTACCATAATTAAAATAGAAGCAATGACTTGATAAATATAATTTGCAGGTTATGTAGCAAAGTTTTCAACATAAAGGCATATTCATATGCAAAAAATTTTTCGTACCAAGTCATCGGTCGATAACCGTGAATCGATCCCTAACTTAAGAGCGACACTTAGCAAGCGTTTGGCTTGTGAATGCGCTTTATGTTCTTTTCAAGAGCGCTCTAAGTCTAAGGCCTAAGCGAACCCTTTTGGCTTTCTACAGGTATCTATTGGAGCTCAAGTTCCACATGAAACCAACTTATATGTGAGCTGCAACTTTAGTGAGCCCTCAGTTTTTCTGTGTAAACATCAATATTTCTTGAAATCTGAATTAATTAAAAAATAATTTAAGTTAAAGAAATTTATTTCTACTTTAACAATTTATTTTTTTTTATATATTTATTTTTTTATTTATTATGCTTTCTTATTATATTTAAAGGAAATAATATTTTTGTAATTTATTGTGTTAAGTCAAAAGGAATACAACTATATTATGTTGATGTCTTAATTATCTTCGAAGATTTGGTTAATTATTCTTGGTATTCTAATCAGTAAATAATTCTTAGATATACTATTGAATAACTTTGATATTGCCGATTAATCAATGATTAATTATTGACGAGTAATTACAAAAAAAAATTTGTTCACCTTTTATTATGCCAGTTTAATTACAATTACATCTGTCCACGACATAATTCATGTACAATTCACGTAGTATTAAAATAAATAATTTTTATAATGGTTTTTTGAACTCTTTCATAATTAATCAATAATTAAATGCTAATAGCGAAGCACGTGAAAACTATAAAACGGATTTTCTACACAACAGTTTAATTTTTAGCTCGAAAATTTGAATCTTTAACAAGAAAAATAATTTTGTCTTCAATCTTTCCAAATTTGTTAACAAGCTCTAACCTTTTTGATTGAAATTTGCAACAATCTACATTTCGTTCATATGTCTTGAATCCTTCCAAGATTAAAATTATTTTTGAATCTTCAATCGTTTGCAAATAAAATGTTCTCTTTTTATCAATAATGTTTAAAAACATTCAAAAATAAATGTTATCATGAAATAAAAGCACTCATTTAGAAATTATTATTTACAAAATTTATGATGCAGAAAATTCCTAACCTTTATTCATAAATCTTTTACCAATCAGGTTTTCGACAACAATGTGTGAGAGATACTCCGTGCCATTTTTAAAGAAAAGAATAAACATTCAAATATACCACACTTTCCAAAACTTTAAATTTGATTCCCGGTTCATACCCGGTTTTATTCAAATTCCTGGCTATTTCCGGTTTCCCAGTTAGTAGGCACACCCTGTCAGTAATCTTATGTAAATGTCACTAGTAAGTTGTTTTTAAATCAGAATTGGTTAAATAATCATTTCATGTCAGTAAGTTGAATTACAATAATTAATCGAATTACAATCTTTGCCATTCTGCCATTAACTGACATAATTTATTCATGCTTCTTTCACCCTCTATAGTATCTTAACCATCTGCGCTACTCTTATGACCTCATGTTCATTTAAATATCCGACTAAAATAATGCGCTTATTTGAGGGTGGAATATGGACGCAATCAATGCATGTTTTAATACAACGCAAATGAAAAAGGCCGCCTGGATTTAAGTGGCTCACATATTATTTTAAAATTATTATCACAAATATTCATATTTTAGACATCCTATTTGCTACACAAGATTATATTTAAGAAAGAAAGTCTTAAGCTAGTGATTTCTGAATTTATCTTTCTATTGGCCAGCCAATATGTTAAGGTTCATAAAATTAACAATTAATGTAGAAACTTTAAAATTTGTCCAGGAGTGTTTAAAGGCCTATAATCAGACAGTTTTTTTAGTTGTATACCTTTTTTCAAACTAAAAAGGTTGATTTACACTCAGAAAAAGTTTGTCTGAATAAAAAAAATCTTGGATAAAGGACCAAATAAATAATTTTTTGATTCAAACAAAACTTAGTTCATTCAAACACAACATTATTTAATTCGAACTAATTTGATTCGAATCAAACAAATTCTATCTTTGATATATAGGGTCAAAGAAATGTTTGTTTGATTAAAAAAAAACTTTCCCTTTTTCTCCCTCTTTTTTCTATTGATATTTATGTCTCTAATGAGCCGAAAAGTGAGATAGTATGGAAATCTATTTTTAATGATTGAATTTTTTTTCATGTTTATATGCATAACATTATTCTTGAAAAAATTGATTATTTTCCAATCTCAAAATACAAAAAAAAAATTTTTTTTAGGGTAAAGGTTTAAGTTTATATTCCATCAATAGGACCTTTAAGGATTGTTCTACCTTAAAAGCTTTTACAGAGACCGCAGACCCCATTATATAATCGATAATTCTTTCCGCTGATTCGTATAAATTTCGCAAAACTCGGAAGTATAATTTGGTCAATGTTCTTTTTGTGAAAGTAAAATTGATAGAATTCTTTTGTTGAATTTAAAATAGACACTGACAAGTATTACGAATTTTTTCGTAAAACTAACCGGTCAAGTATAGCTGTAGGACAGTTCGATTAAATTATTAATTGATTAATTATTTTTTTATTTTTCAGCGTCTTTTTCACTTTTTTATTCACCCAGAATCTATTTTTCCTACACGCTAAAAAAATGTGCACTTATTTTCCAGTCTAGTGACCAACTGACCACCTTGTGGATTTGCTAATTACGCTCATACTTTTGTTATAAATCGTGTTATAATTAAAAACTGGATGTGCTTGTACACAAATATTCTGAAAAAATAAGTCACTATGTGATCATTTTAGTATGTTTTTATTATTTAATAGTTAAATAGTATTAATCGTCGCTAATAATTAGTGAAATAATTGCTAATGCGACTAGATACAAAAAAAGATTCATTACTCTCAAAATTTAAACTCGCAACACTTGTCTGATTTGATTAATAAACGCAGTTTTGCTTTCATTTAAAAAATTAGACTATGAATTAAGTGAATATACGTAAAACAAGTAACACAATGAAAGAGTAAAGAGAGAGAAAGCACTTTATAGAAATATTAAAAACGCTACTTTGAAGGTTATTTTAAATTTCGATATCTCTCTTGATCAAAATGAATCATCGAGAAAGCATTAAATCTATAATTAAGTATATTTCTATGTTAAGCGGATAAGAAATTAAAAACTTTATGATTATTAACAATATTAAACTTTACTGTATCGAATAATACCCATAATCGTATAAGAAAGGCCTTAACATTTCTTTATATATTATGTAATCAACGAAATATCTGTATCTTAATTTAAAAAAACTTTTAGACAACCAGATTTCTTCTTCTAAACGAGAAGTTTCTTTTATAATAGACTAAAAGATTTAAATTACTCTTACAATTCCATTAAAATAAATTTTTTATAAGCAAAGAATACAACAATAATTACAATTCAAACTTCCCATGAAATATTTAGACATCTTCTGGTTTTTAAGGTTTCCCGGTCGTCAAACATCTGCTGAATTAATTATGTCTCACCTACATCTACATTTCTTTCTCCCCTAATCCTAAAAAAGTACCCGCAGTGTTAAAAATTTCTGTGGGAACTTTCCATTAAATGTATTGTAAGTTTATTTCCCACACATAAGGTAACGTTCCAATACATGATATTGTAGTTTTCAAATGCTGGTATAGTAATAATACCATACATGTAATGAAATGTTGCTGAAGAAAGTTGAACAAAAAATCAAAATTTGCAGGCACAATCAATCGACCTAACCACTAACTAAGCTCTAAGTCGAGTGCATTACCACACGAACAAAAAGGGATGTTTAATAGTAGATGTTGAAAGTATAAACTAGTAATTTGTGCCGACAAACAGAAACATATTAACATGTAACATCTCCTTTTTTATATTTAGGATTAAATATATTTTCATATTAAACTGAAACATCCAAGATGTCAAACTTGTCAAACTTGTCAGACACCTGTCGGCCGCTTAATGAAACTTATTGTCAATGTAGTTCAATGTCATTTCATGTCGTAAGTGACGTTGTGGGTAACTGATGATTATTAATATTTTGTTTACAAAAATTAATAATAATGCTAAGCTTTAACATCTAGATAGCTGTCCCATAGTTGAATATTACATATGTTCACCTAAAACAACTATAGATGTTAAGCGCATAAACATACATTTTTCTTCAAACAATAGACAATCAAAGGCACAATTCCCATCTTACTTAAATAGAGGATAACTCATCCGCTAGACAGGCTAAAAGTGAGTATAAGGCAAAAGTACAATCCCAGTATTTTAAAATGAGATTGCAATACTTGTATGGTAAACAATATCGTTACTGCAATTGGGCCTCACAGTTGTATAGTAGAAGTGTGTTAACATTTTTAAAACATTTTTAACAGTGCTGACACTAAATCGCAAACATTGTTTCTTACTTATTTAACAGTCGATCCTCGTCTTTTCCAGGATTGTCCCACTTTTCCCTTCAACCAGTCGTGCAACAAAGTTCGATATTTTTTTAAAAAGAGTCGCGAGCTCCCTCGCATCGCAAAAAACTACATCAATCGTGTCATAACGGAGCAACGAGGGTGCTACATGTGTATTTCCTACATGTAGCAATTTTACCATCCCTGCACACTAATGTAAATTCAAACCTATGCACAACGCAGCGATGTACATAGATTATATAGAGAATTCGATCGGACAAAAGATAATTGCAGAGCTACTGTCGTGTCCCTAGCACCGCTACGAGTTCTGAAGAGTGCCTTGGGTGGGGGGGGGGGGAGAAAGGAGTTAGGGGGTGGTGCGGGTTGGAGGAGGACATGCAGATGGAATGAGGGATGGGGGGGAGGATCGGGTCGGGGGGAAAGTAGGGGGTACCG
>JAAAKG020193337.1:0-24387 GCA_010014905.2 Druon quercuslanigerum
TTGCAGGTCTTCTTCAAGGTAATAAATCACCTAATGTAATAAATTTGAAAGAATTACCAACTTCATTTAAAATAATATTTAATACATTATTGATATTAACGGTCGAAGAAAGCTCACAGTGTGGATAAACTCCAATCACTAAATTCTTAACATTTAATTCACACCGCTACATATTGTCTTGCATTTCTGTGATATTTCATATTTATCGTCGTTTTTCTCGAAAACTGTTAGTCGCAGAGTAAAAATGTGTTTGACATAGAATATATCTTTTTAAAAGATCTACAACATTTATTTAGAGTTTTTTTTTTGTTAATTTTTATTACTTACTAAAATAAACATAAGAAACCATGATTTTTATGGGTTTCCGGTTAGAAATTGGATTTTATGGTTTAATATTGAATTATTTTGTTAAAATTTTAGATCCGTTGAAAAACTGTGGTGTAAAATTTCCAACAATTTTCATACTTTCTCAATCATAAATTATGAGAATGGAAAAAGGATTTTAAACAAACTGGTTTAACTTTCTACCGTTTGGTTGAATTTTTACCCCTAAAAATAAATTTTGATCCAAAAATATTAATCTTTTAACTAATTTTTATGTATATAGTTAAATTTTACACCAAATTAATATAATTTTTTCAGTTAAGAAAACGAAGTTTTAGAAAAGGAATTAAATAACAAGCAAGTGATGAGTTTTTCATGAAATTCATGATTTTTCTACTGAGTAGATATATTTTCAGCCAAGTAGTTGATATTTTGAATAAAAGAGATAAATTTTTAAACAAGAATGAAAATTTCTGATTAAGAAGAGTAAAAATTTACGAAAATAAAATAATTTTTAAATAAATCGTTAGAAATTTAATGAATGGAATGAATTTACAACGAAAATACAAAAAAAAAATACAAAATTTATTGATATTTCAACCAAATAATTAATTGTGTTTGAAGAGATACATTTTTAACTGAAATTATGCATCATCAAGCAAAAAATGAAATTTTCACATAATAGTTCAACTTCTAACAAAGAAAATAAATTTTTCACAAAAAATGACAAATTTAAAACAAAATACTCAAATCTTTAATCATATAGTTTAATTTTTAATTTAAATGACCACTTTTTAACCAAAAAGATCATTTTTATGAAAATAGTTTCATTACTATCAAAAAGAAAATTTTCAAGCGAGAATTTTAATTCTCTACCAATAAACGAAAATTTAAAGAAATACATAAATATTCAACCAAGGAAGAAAAATTTCCACTAAAAATAAAATAATTTAATATTTAATAACAATCTTCAATGAGAAAAATAAATATTTGCCAAAATCGGTAAATATTTCACAAAAACAGTTTAATAAAAGAATTGAACTTTTATATTTATAAAAGTAATTTTAAACAAAGGACATGTATTTTCTATCAAAAAGGCGAAATTTAATCAAACTAGAAGAATTTTTAACTGAGAAAGACGATTTACAAATGAAAAATGGAATATGTCAATCTTAATTATTGAAATTTTGTCTTGTTTTCTTTGTTGCTTAAAGATTCTTTATTTTGGATAAAAATTCATTTACTTCGTCGAAAATGTAACTTGTAATGTTTAAATTAACACTGAAGCGTTAGCGATTTTTTCTATTTCGTATTTATTCAACGTAACTCATAATTTTTTTCGGTCAAAAATATCAGAAGGTGTATTTTTAGTTGTGTCCGTTAACGAGTATTTTTTCAAAACAAATTTTAAGAGTAATTTAAATAATTCTCCTTTTTAAGTCCAGGAATTAATTAATATTCACTGACTTTTTACGTAAAGTGACATATTAAATATATAGTCGATTCTAGATCCTAAAAATGATAAATCGTATCACCATAATTAAAACTATCAAAAAAATAATTGTACAATTTTTATTGGATTGAAAAATTCCCTACATAAATTCTGTAAAAAATACCCAGTGAAAAATGTGATAATATTTCATGTAGGTAATAAATTTTCTAGACTAAGATACTGATAAGTACCCCATTAGGGCTAAGACGCCTGTTTGCTTTATAAACAAATCAAGCACTTTGTTCCCGATCACAACATCAAATAAGACGAGTTTATTTATTTAAAGTATAAAAATTAAGTTAAAGAAAATTTAATAAAGAAGATGATTTATTTTGAAGAATAAATAAAGAATTTTATCAGCTATGTCATATATATAAATACACCGTTAACTTGTCTAGTTACTTATTACGCCTAATTCTTAAATAAAAATATTTCAGTTCTCTATCATTGTGGAGATTTAACCACAAAAATGAATAATATTCCAGGCTTGGTACTGCTTATATTCGTAGGTTTGTTTGAACTGACAAGTAAGTATAATACAATAGTTTTATTGGTAATAATAAAAAAAATTATTCATTCATTATTCATTTTATGAGCCACAACAATGCAGTTAAATTATCCTTAAAATTTATTGACTTTTGTTACTCAATCTATACATTTAAAGACATTTTTTTAATTGTTGGCGAAAAAATTGATCTGTACTATAATCCATACTTTCTTCAAACATAAACAAGTATGACCCACACGCAAAAAAATTGTTCATTAAGAATCCAGTGACTTTGTTCCAACGTCTTATATATGAGTAAAGTCAATTCAAACTCCCAACCATCAGTATTCAAGAAAATGATTAAACATCATCTGAAAAGCATTAATGTTTGAACAGAATCTTGGGCATGGCCCAAGCAGGGCCCAGACTTGGCAAAACTTGGTCCTGGCCTGGTGATCTAGCCTGTATCGAGCTCGAATGAAACGATAAATCTGGCCAGGGACAGACTTGATCGCCCAGCTTGGCCTAGGCTTAGCCCAGGCCTGGCCCTAGTTTATGATCGATTTCTTGCCATTCTTTATTTTCCTAATTAAAAGTAGAAATTACGCGAAAATCTGTTTCATTAGAATTGAAGTTGACCGCTGAACCTAAAAAGGTTTAAAATTTAAAAACATTTTCTCTAATCTAATTCGAATTCGACGAAAATTTTTTCTCAATTTGAGGTTAGAAGTTACTTGGAATCTTAATGTGAAAATATTATTAGGAATTGATAAAAGTGTGTCACTTGAAATTTCACCGCGTAAGTATAGGATCTTGTTAAAAACTGAAAGTAATAATTAATTAAAAAAAGAGAATAGCACTACGACATCAGTCGTCAATTTTAGGAACTTTTACAATAGCCGGGCTAGGCCCAGGGTAGGGGCCCTAGTCTGGCCCAAGTCTGGAACTGGAAAGAAACTTGGCGATTTCTGCACTGCCTAGTTCGCAAGGGCTTTATATTCTCGGGGACGATATATCTAAATTCCAAGAGACAGTTTATGAAAATTTAAATCGTGAGTTCTCCACGAAAAACACTTATTTCTTCACTTATTGATACATAATTTTTATTTTTTATAGTAATTAATACACAATTATAAATTTAACTGCACGCTCAAAGGCTTTGAAAAATTTGCACTCGCTGAGGATTTGAACCCTACTTTACTACAAAAATCACGTATTCTATCGCGCGCTCTAACTTATTTCGCTAACACAGCAATTAGATCTTGGTTACAAAATTTTGGCCAAACAGTTTTAGGCAGTGCCGTACAAATTCGACCAGTGAGACTTACTCTAATTTAAATTTTAAGTGGTTGAACTAAATGTCTCCTTGAAGAAAACATATTTTTATGAATAAGGAGTAATTCTAAAGGCAAATAGAAATTTTTTGAGTGACTTGATTAAACAAAATTTAATTTAGATAGAATATATAATTGCATTGTAAACTGAAAACGCACATAAGTCGAAAAAGTCCTCTCCTCCTTGGCGCAAACGATCATGATTTAAGCCTATATTATATTTTATAGTAACTTACCATAAATTGCACCAAAAATTTAATTAAAAAATGTCTATACGTTTGTTGATATTTATGGTTAATTAAGGTAATTTTTTCGGTAAAATATTGTAACTTACCATAAATTACCGAAAATTTCATATAAAAATGTCTATTAATTTGCGGAAATATTAACATTATTATTAACTTCCAAAACTTTATAAATTTTCTTGGTAATTTACATTATTATTACAGGTAATTTATGGTAACTGACCATGCATTATCTATCATTCAATTTCAAAATCTCAATAATTATTCGTAATTTTTTATAACATTTTTATGAATTTCTGGGATTTTATAAATTTTTTTGTAATTTATTGTAATATTACAAATAGTTTATGGTAACTTAAAATAAATCCCCCGAAATTCAGTTACCAAATTTATAGAAATTTCCGGAAATTTATGGTAATTTTTGTTTATTTATGGTAATTTTACAGGTTCATATGTTAAATTACCATAAACTACAACAATTCAATTTTTAACATTTTTAAAAATTTCAGCAAATTTATAGAAATTTTCTGTCAGTTATGGTAATTTCACAGGTAACTTGTTAACTTCCGAAAAATTACCCAAAGTTCATCTTCACACATTTTTATGAATTTTCGGGAATTTATAAATTTTTTTGTAATTCATTGTAATATTACAGGTATTTTATGGTACCTTAAAATAAATCTCCCGAAATTCAGTTACAAAATTTGTAAAAATTTCCTGAAGTTTATAATAATTTTAGTTCGTTTATGGTAGTTTTACAGGTGTATATGTTAAATTACCATAAACTACCAAAAATTCAATTTTTAACATTTTTATAAACTTCCAGAAATACATAGAAATTTTCGGTCAGTTACGGTAGTTTCACATGTAATCTATTCATAGATTTTTATGAATTTCCGGTAATTTATAAAACTTTTTATAATTAATTGGTATATTACAGGTAGTTTTTGGTGACGTAAAATAACTCCCCCGAAATTCAGTTACAAAATTTGTAGAAAGTTCCTGAAATTCATGGTAATTTTTGTTTCTTTATGTTAATTTTACAGGTACATATGTAAAATTACCATAAACGACACAAAATTTAATTTTTAAAATTTTTATAAATTTCCAGAAAATTTTGGAAAATTATGGAATTATGGAAACTGAAGGTAAAATACCCAAAATTAAATTGAAAAATGTCTATTAATTTGCGGAAAAATCGTTGAAATTTTCGGTAATTTATATTAATTTCACAAGTTAATATGGTATCTTAACATAAACTACTCAAAAACTTAATTTTAAATATTTTTATAAGTTTCCGAAAATTTATGAAATTGTTGGTAATTTACGGTAATAATACAGGTAAATTATGGTAACTTATCATACGTTGCCCAAAATTTAATTTCAAAACGTCGATAAATTTCCGTAATTTTTTTGAGTCAAATAGGTAAATATAATAAATGGCCATAAATTACCCAAAATTCAATTTTAAACATTTCCATGAATTTCCGGGAAATTATGAAATTTTTCGTAAATTATTGTAATGTACCATAAATTGCCTAAAATTAAATTCATTCTGTCATGGTAATTTTACAGAAAAATATGATAATATAACATAAATAATAAACATAACATAAGTTATGGATACAAAAACCATCTCAAACAATAAAGAACAGTGGATGTCAAAAACATGTTAATAACCATATTGACAAAAAATAATTTTCTGTCTTTTTTTAATATCTATCAAATGCACAGTTTTTGATTGAACTAATGGTTTTATGATAGATTTTAAATCAGCTTTTAATTTAAAATGACAATTTTTGAACAATAATTGAAAAAATTCAGAAAATATTGATTTAAATATCAAATACTTTGAACTTAGAAGAAAAAGAAATTCTGTTAATAAAAATCGCTTGCAAGAACTTTTAAGTTGAAAATGATTGAGTATCAACCCGGTTAGATGAAAAATATTTGTTTTCTTTTTCCTTGAAAACCTCATTTTTTTATTAAAAAAATATTTCATTGTCCATTTTTCAATTATTTTGGTATGGCAAATAATACTTTCTTAATAATAATTAAATATGCTGTTTTGAACAAGGATAACAGTTTTTCTAAATTATTAACTCGTTTTTTATGCTGTAATGCATTTATTTTTCATTATTTAAATCTTAAAAAGAATGAGATAAGTATACGGGTAATTGTTAGAAGTTTTAACATTTAAAGTCCCAGGCATTTTCTATCCTCAATAAATTCTTTCTAAAAATATCTCGATTTCGTTTAGAAATCACAAATTAAAAACCACATTTTTAAACCTAAGAATTGCTACATAATATTAACGTTATTTTTTATTATTTAAGATTCACATATCACTTGAAAATTTCAGACCTAACAAATATTTTTCGAATAAATAAAATTACAAGAAATAGTACTGGGCAAGAAATTTAAGAGTCGCTCATCGAGCAAAACGTGCAGCGTGCGCGGTGCTGCGAAAAACGCTCACTGCGCACTTACAGTTTTACAGGGATTGTCGTCTGAATTCCTTTAGCAAGTATTCTGAATTCTCCGATTACTTATTTTCTAAATTATTTTCGAAACTCAGAGAAAAATTCGTGCACCATAATATACCAACCATTTCAACCAATAAAATTACCAACCCGTTGTTTGAATTGTTTGTGCTTAGAAATTATTTGACTGTCTCTTATACTCTAGAGAAATGTCTATTATTTATCAGAAAGGATTGCTCGGGACTTGAAATACTGTTTATTAAAAATTAGAACACTTTTTCCGGTAATAATAATAATAATATTTAAGCAAAAACCATGAAATCTCTGCTGACTTTTCTCTTTCTCCGGGAGTCATTCAATAGTCACTTAAAATTTAAGGGATTATTTTTTTCCCATGCTTCTACTCGAGTTAACATAGAAATCAAAGTTTTTTAGGATTATCGCATAGAAAAACTTTTTTTGTTTCAATAATACATTAATTTTTTTTTTGACAAGTAATTGATAAAAAATGTTAAATTCTAAGCTACTGGTATTTTAGAACTACAGGTATATAAATATTCATTTTTTAAAAATAAAATTAGGTGCAAATGGAATTCCGGACGTTCTCGCAGAGCAGATTGTTGTAGAGATGAAAGATGGTTCTCATTTTAAAGGAATTCTCGAGGAAGATGTAACCAACAAAATACCACATTGGTTGAGGCCTCATGGAGTGTTACCTAGGAACTATCCCATTTTCATATCTAAGAAATCAGACCCTGGTTTTTGGTCAAAACTGCAGTTTATACCACCTGTACTTTCAACTTCACTAACCATGAATGATAATCAACCTAATCAACATAGTCCTGATCATATTCCAAAGTACGCTGAAATCCGTGCAGGAAGTGATCATTTGTTAGCTAGAAATTTTCATGTGCATGAACGAGTAGTTAGAGGAGTAACTAGAAGGAGTGTGGGTGTTTACCCTTCCAGAAACAAGGTTTATATAGCATTACCAAATGGAAATATCTATGCTTCAATGTTAGAACCTCATCAGCCAGATCACTGAGAAAATAGGCGAGTATATCCTACACCAGAGCTCACCAGATTGGAGCCATTGACTGCATTAGCTGCCAGTATCAGGCAAAGGAGTCGGTAAAATAGCCCCCAATAAAGGTGCTAACACAAGAAAATACGTATGCAGTATGCTGGAAACGGCTCATGCACGAGCCGCCCTTGCACACACAGGAAGCGCTAGCCAATTGCGTGAGATATGCATAGAGTTAATACAGGTGGAGGCAACAAGCCAGCTTGGATGCCGTCCCGGCGGTAGAGAGAGAACGAGAATCAGCGAACCCGACAGTCACCTCACTCTTATGCATACAGTTATCTCTATGCTGTTATGCCTCTCCCCACATTAGACTGTTTCAAGCAGCAGAGTCGTTGGTCGCGCATGCGCTGTAGACGTCGATGTGCGACGAAGGCAGAAAAGAGCACTCGAGGCGCTCTGTCTCTTTCTCTCTCAGCGAACTTAAGACGGACGGTCCCGCTTACAGAGCGGCCTATGGCTTGTTGCCTCTATCTGTATTAACTCTATGGAGATAAGGCGCAGTGCTGCAGTGCGAACTGGTTACGTAACGTTCACCTATTAGACTGTGGCTCGGGTAGCAGAAGTTTGCGATTTTGCCAATTTAGTTTATTATTTTATTTGATTATATATATTTATTTCAATTATGTTATCCACATAATACAAGTGAATAACTACGAAGCTTGTCACAGATATTGGAAATATTAAACAAATATCATTTTCTAAAATAGCTTTCAAAATCGGCTTTATTTGATAATGATAAACATTACACACTCTCTCTCTCTCTCTCTCTCTCTCTCTCTCTCCCTCTCTCTCTCTCTCTCTCCCTCTCTCTCTCTCTCTGTAAAAACAACAATACTGGCAACGTCGCAAACTTCTGCTTCTCGAGCGGCGGTCCGATTGGTGAACAATACGTTGCCAGCTCGCATTGGAGCAGCGCGACAGATCACATGGGATTGGCTGGCGCTCGGTGTGTGTGCAGGGAAGGCTCATGCGTGAACCGTTTCCAGCATACTGCACACGTATTTTTTTGTGCAAACACCTTAAATGATCGTCGAACGTCTCCTTCGAAATAAATTTATATTTTCCAAACTGTATGTCAACAAAAATACTAGACTAGACCGTCAAGCCGCCCCGCCGGCGTCAAGTAGCAAAGAATAAAATATAATGTGAATTTTATGCTATGCTATGTCAAGGCGCGTCTAGGGTAATCGACTGTTGATTCTCGCGCTTCGCGCTCGTTAATATTCTTATCTCACGCTTTGCGGTCGATAATGTATTTGCCTCGCGCTACGCGTTTGTTCCTTATATTCCCCCCCCCCATATTTGTGCGCATCCCTATTAAAATTAAAGGTCAACAAATCGTCAACTGTAATTTGTTGATTGTGAATTCTCTTTTGTTAAAGCTTCTTCGGCTTTAAAGAAGACATGCTCATCACTTACTTCGTGCGTGGCACTCGATTTTGTGTAAAATGTGAACTATGATACACTGTGTGTAACACTATTCTATTAAATGTATATTATGTTAATTTCTTTACATGTGTCGTTTTCCCGTAAATTTCGTTTGTTTCTTTCTAATCTTATTTTTTACAATTTTAAGCAAAAATACAAATCCTAGCGTGAAGTTGCTTAAAGAAAATTTGCAGATCTTTTTTGAGGGCACAATTTTTTTTTTCATTTATGTGTTTTCGTACCTTGCATAGTTTTTCCAACGATTTCATATTTTTAAATCACTTTTATTTTTCACGATTAAAATAAACACTGCGCATTCTATGGAAAAAAATTAATAATATATTTTTAGATCTTTTTTGGGTAAACAAATTTTGCCTCTTTATTTTTTTCCATAGCTTGTGTCTTTTGTCTATAAATTTAAGTTTTTTATTTTTATTTCTGTTTTTTTACAGATGAAGTATAAAAAAAAACTACAAAGGTATCGGGCTCACAGACAGACATAGAGATAGGAATACAGACACATTTATAAAAACCTGTTTTTCGATTCAGACGGTTTCAAAACGTGGACATTTCATGAAAACCAGAGGGGAGGTGATCAAATTTTAAACCAATCTGATACCCTCTTTGATTTAAAATGTGAAACGTGGTTCTATATTTAGATATAATTTAGGCGAAAAATATTGTTAAACCAAATGTTATTGTAGCTTGTGTCGTTTTTCCAGTTAGTTAATTTTTTATTTTCAGTATTATTTTTTACGATTTATTGCTATTTATTATTATTATTTTTTACGATTCTATTTACGAATAGAACCTACCTATCATAATCCAAAATAATTATTAACAAATTTTTACTTTTCTTTGAGTAAAAAAATTTCATTTATTTATTTTTTCTTAGCTTATGTCTTGTATTCAATTTTTTTTATGTTTTATGTTATTTATAAATAAAGCAAAAACTAAGTGTACTATAAACAAGTGATTAATCAAAATTGAAAGGTATTTTTTGAGGGTCTTATCATCTTATTTCGTATTTTGCACCTATTAGTCGGAAAATGCCCTTTTTGATTGTTCATTATTTTGTGTTCCATCACAATTTGAATTTTTCGAAAAAAATTTAAAACGTTTTTATGATAATCTGGTATAGCTTTCACAAAGTAAAATTTTTCTTAGCTTGACTTTTTTCATATCTGCTAATTCTATTTGTTATCAAAAAGTATTATCAGGAGAAAAGTTTCGCCTTTTTAAGTGGTATGAATAACCCTACAAAGAATGTTTGAATGTTGAAAAAATGTTGTCTGAAAAATTTTCAAAATTCGCTTACTTTTTTCATTTCTATCACAACTAGGTGGATGACATACCTGACCTTTATTGATCCGCAATATTTGCATAAGAGCGTCTATGGATCAGATTTTTCAATTTTAATAATTATCTAGTTTGTATATCAATAAACAACGAGTCGAAATGATAAAGTTTTTAATTATAATTTTTTATCTACAAGTAAATAACTTAACTGATCCAATTCACGATAAAAATGAATGTCCAAGTATCTGAAAAATAAAAATATTTAACAGCGTATCTAACTTATTGTTATAAACAGATTATATTAACAAAATATTAACATCCTGGAAGTTTTTCTTGCTGAGTATATTTTAAAGTAGAAATTGTTTTATTTTATCGACAAATTATTAATTAATTATTAATTAATTATTATTATAATAAAAATATTAATATTAATTTATTAGAAATTCAACTATCAGGTTGAAAATATTACTACTTTATTAATAATTCAGTTTTTTAGTTGACGATTTATCATTTCATTATTTGGTTAAGAACACGTTTTTTTTTTTTAAAAACTTATCATATTTTGTAGTAAAAAATTCGGACATTTTAATAAAAAAATAAATCTTATTGGTTAAAATTTAACAAATGTGTACAAAATTTGTATAGTTGATTCAAATTAAATGTATTTTTTTAAAGAATTAGTGCTTTTTTACAGAAAATTAATCGCTTTGGTTAAAACTTTATCTTTTTTAAGAAAAAGTTAAATAGTTGCTTAAAAATAAAACATTTTATAATACTTTCTTAATAACTGTAAAATCATTCTTAGTTGAAATTTAAAATAAAATTTAAAAAATATTAATTGGAAGAAAATCAAATTTAAAATCCAATTTAACGTCCAATAATCAAGTTTATGTATTGAATTCCTAAGAATAAAACCAAGAATCTAACGAGACAATTTGGAGAAATACCGTAAAATATTTCTATTGTAATTTTAGAATAATTAATTGAAAAAAAATCCTGAAAAAGAAAAAAAATTCTTTAGACAAAAATAAAAGAGGAAAGAAAAACGAGAATGCAATCAACCAAATTATTTTTCTTCTCTTTTTGTAATTTTTTTGCCTTCTTAATTTTTATTATTATCAAATCAGAATAATTTTTAAATAATATTTACAAACGTTTCGGTCTATTTTTTTTTTTTAATTTTTTTCTCAAATTGCAGTAGGAATATTTTACGGTGGTTGTACAAATGTGGTTATTGGATTCTTGTTTGTATTTTTAGAAATCATATAAAATTTTTTTTAAATGCGTCTTTTCCAGAAATTTCAAGAATTACTGTTGAAATTATACTATTTTAGTAAGAGAAAAGTATGAACCATCAAAGATTAGTAGAGCATTTTTAATTCAATTATTTGAAATATTTATTAATTGTAAAAAACTACTAATTGCTTTTTGCAACACACACAAAATGTAATAAATAGAAAAATGTATTAAAGAACGTGATTGGCTACAATTTTCAGTTTTATTTTAAAACAATTTAAAATTAAAAATATTTGAATAATTTAACAATTTTTAAAAATTAAATAATAACATTTAAATTTTAAAATAATAATAAATCTATTTCACCTTACTTTATTTACATTTCAAAAAATCGATTTAAACCTTGTATACTTCTGATTTTTTGTCACTTTTCTATTAGTAGAATGCTAGAATATGATTATTTTATGATTAAACATCTCAATTATTGTTAAAGATCAAATTTTGGTTACTGTAAAATTTTTATCATAACAATTTTTTCTTTATCCAACGAAATCATGAAACTTGTAAATTAAGATTTTGAAACTTGTACATATATTTTTTTCTTTTATCTAATGTATTTATCATGATGTGTTTGATTACTTCTTAAGGATGTACACTACGTACAAGCAATCTCAAAAGTCGCCAATCATTTAAATTTTTTATAAACTAAAAAAATATATATCTATTATTGATTTACGGAAATTTTGACGAAAGCTTCTAAGTGTACTGAAGAAAAAAAATTCAGTTTAAAATTGTTGATTTAATAGTAGTTGTTTAGAGGTTTAGTTTTTGCTTTCTCTTTAGGGAAAGGTTACAATTCTTATTGATCCCAAATGATGAAGGCATAATTTTATTATTCGAAGGATTCTCTACAATTATAAATGGGTAGTGTTAAATAATATTTAAACTATATTTGTTTATAAACCTTTAAATAACTACTGTCAAATAAACAATTTTTCATAATACGCGCAATGAAAATTCGACTTTCGCCGCCTCTTGAGCGATACGAAAATGGCGGATTACTGGCGAGATTTTTATTCGCCACTAGTGGCCCTAGTGGCCTCTCTCTCACTCTCATACTGTTGAGGGTGCTTTTGTGTTGGCAACACTGGGACGGGAGATACGCGCGCGCGCGCATCAATAATGCCAACCATGGACCAATACACACATAACATAACCTCGAAGTGTGTAAAAGCGTGTACTGTCAAAGCCGCGGCTCGGTTTTTATCTTCGATCCCTTCTACGTGTGTGTTTTATTGCGCTATCACTCAAGAGGCAGCGAAGCCGAATTTTCGATGCGCTTTTTATGAAAAATAGTATACATGTATCGTGGCATAATGGCGGAGATTACTGACTCGTGTGGTGCTGCCCTCGCTTCGCTCGGGCCAGCAACTCCATACTCGTCAGTAATCTCCGTCATTCGCCACTAGCCATGTAATGTACTATTAACTTGAATTATTTTTTTCTGCTCTGTGCTTAAAAGCCTGTATCAAGATTTACAGAAATTATCAAGAGATATTTTTGTATCGATTTTATAAATCATTTTAAAGATAGTTAACTTTTGAGATTGATTGTGCGTAGCGTACGTCCTTAAATGGCGATAAATTTTTTATTATTCCATCACGATCAATCAATTTTATAGAAAATAATTTACTAGGGCTTTTATCACAAATGTTTTATTTTTATTTTATATCAGTACATTATATTATATTCTTGAAAAAACATGTTATAATTCTGGTATAAATAATTAATTATTGATTGCTAAATAATGATATGTCAAATATGCGAAAAATAAGAATAAATCCGGGAAATTAATAATTTATTTTATTTATCCATTAATTAATTGAATTATTCGAATTAAGGACGAAATAAACAGAATAACACCTATTAATATTGCAAAAATGTAAGCAAATTTTAATAACTCGGTTGATGTTGGGAAGAAACTTCCTGAAAGCGCGAACCTTCGATTAATTCAAAACTTAGTACGTTTATCTATTTTGATGCACTGATTACGAAAATTATAGTAAAAATAATTGCAAATTTGAATTTTATGGTCAAAAACCCCAAAAACTATTAAATATTTATGCATATGCATCTTTTGTGTAAAAACCTTTTAAAACATTTTTTTATTTGCCAAGATAATTTCCAAAAACCATGATTTTTGTGCATTTGTCGTAATTTTCACCATGAAATCGTAAGAAAATGAAGCTAAATTTTAAAACCATTATTAAAAAAAAGACTTGGAACAATGTATTTTCTTATAATATTTAAATTTCTTATATCACTCTAAAATAAAGAAAAAAAGAGATAAATTTTCAAGCAAGAAGATTAATATTTTATCAAAAAAGACAAATTTTAAAAAAACGATATTATTTTCTAGTTAAATTATACATCACAAAAAAAAATTTTAAACAGCATTTTAACTTTCAATCAGGTAGATTAATTTTTTGGCGGAAAATACTGATATTAAGCGAACCTTATTAATTTGTATTTTAATATTTTTGAATTTTTATCTGAAAAGAAAAACAATTTTTAGACAGGTAGTTTAATTTGCTATTAAAAAAGATAAATGTTCTACGAAACATGAAATAGATAAACCTTAATTTAAAACATTAATTTTATAGCAAAAAAAACGAATGTTATAATAATGTTATTTGTTTAATAACTGTTTTAACTTTCTGGTAATTAGTTGAATTTTTATTTTTAAAAAATCAATGCCCAACCAAAAATATTAATTTGCGTGTTTTTTAAGTCGAATAGGAATTCTCCGAAGAATTGAATTTTTAACCAAATGATCATTGCCAGAAATTATTTAATTTTGTACAAAGTAGATAAATTTTGCAAAGTACATAGATTGTCGGCACCGGTAAAAAAATTATCGACACCGACAATTTTTTTCATTGGATTTAAATAAAAACACATATTTCAAGCATACTGAAGGAGCTACAAAATAATCCGGGTTTTCGCAAAATATCTAGTAATTAATCATAATTTTATGTAATCCAGAGTAATGCGAAGTAATCCGGCGTAATCCTCCTCTGTTGAACTGCATTTTTGGGGGCTGTATTTCTCTCGACATAAATACAATAAATTTTCTAAAAATTGAAAAGATAATCTATTTGCTAGATAATATCTTTAATTTAGAAAAAAATATAGGAAGTTCGAATAAATCTTCCGGATTGGTTGAATGCTTCTTTGTCTCGTTCTAAACGGAAAATGAAAGTAATTGACCTTGATCGTGCAACGTATAGAATATAATGAATGTTTGATGCTCTGAGGTCAAACTTGAAATTTATTAATTTTTTTTGTATGTGTTTCCCATTTAGTGGAAAATTTTAGAAATACCCCCCCCCCCCGCTATTATCTCACTCCATTAAAAAAGCTTGATGTAATTAATAAATTTAATAAAAAAAGCTCATAACAATAGTGTTAAAAATAAATAAGGTTAACAAAGCTCAAGGTTAAGTTATAAAATAAATATTAGGAACAAATCTGTTATAGATATAGCAAAACGTGGAGAAAACTTATTTATTGCTATGCAAAATTTAGAAGAGAATGAACAGAAATTTGATTATAAACTTTTTTTAGAAAATATATTTCTTATTTTAGTGAAAAATTGATTTTTATTTTTCATAATCCTAGTTATGGTTATAATGATATTCAGAGTTCAAGAATGTTGCTTTACATTTTGATTAAATTTTTTAATGTCATATAATAAAATTTGTATTACAGTGCTTTGCAAAGAGTCTGTAAAGTCAAGTATTTTGTTCACAAATATATTAAGATTCATGAAATACAATAGGATTTATTCTAGCTATATTTTAGAATTTAATAAAAAATATTATAAATTCTTAAATTATTCGTATGTGTCAAATAAATTAAATATTCTTTTTAAATTGATTTTTTTTTTTTAAATCGGTTAATAAAATAACTTAAAAAAATTTTTATTCTATTTTTAGAAAATGATACATACATACATTGAACCTTATTTAAATTAAAAGCTGACATTTGTCATTTTCGAGAAAAGGAGGATTTTTCTGAAAAACTGTAATTTTTATCAATTAATAAGTTAAGTACATCGTTCTTATAACTTATTTTTGAAGTAAATTTCTGATTAGGATGCAATAAAAATAGAATTTTTTTTTAAATCACATTATATTTTTTTTTTTCTTTAAATATATTCAACTTATAAAGAAATAAAATTTTTTTTCTATTAAAAATCGACTGTCAGACATTTATTTTTTTCGCCCCTTCCCCTCTCCCTAATAAGAAAAGAAAAATTTAAAGAAGCATTTTAACGATGAAAAAATAAAATTATTTTTTTGTGGTGCTCACCTGTTGAACGGCCTTCCTCGGTGAGAGAACGCGTGAGAAAACGTCGATCAAATGACTGGTCTCATAAGCGATGCAGATATCATATTTTTTCTTTCGCTACAGGAAATATTTTCACAAATTAAATTTTTATTGAAAAAAGAACTTGCAGCAACTTTTATTAGGCAATGAATTTCAATTTCAAAATTTAAGTTTTTTGGTAATGTTTCTTCAATTTTATTAAAAGAACTCAATTAGGAAAACCTAACTATTTTTACTATTTTAGTTTAAAATTCATTTATTTGGTTGGTAATTAATGTATTTCCTTAAAAATTTATTTAATTCTTGAGAACTAAATATTCAAACCAAAAACGTAAAGATTCCATTTATGGTTAAAAATTAATCTTATTAATTAAAAAATGATTTTTTTTAGATAAAAGTTCAAATTATTGGAAAAAAATTCATGCACTTTGTTGATAATTTTATGTTTGGGAGAAATTAAATCTTTTTGGTCATAAATTTGTCTTTTCTTTCACTAAATTCAGCTGTTTCTCATTGAAAATAATATACTTTTTTAGTTAAAATATTAATTATTCGGTAGAAAATTGATTTTTAATTAAAAATATATATTTTTAATTAAAAATTGAATCTTGTATGAAAACTTTACTGTTGAGCTATAGAAAATCTTTTCAGAAATTAAATTTTTATTTAAAAAAGAACTCGTAGCAACTTTTATTAGGCGATGAATTTCAATTTCAAAATTTAAGTTTCTTGGTAATGTTTCTTTAATTTTATTAAAAGAATTCAATTAGGAAAACCTAACTATTTTTAATATTTTAGTTTAAAATTCATTTATTTGGTTGGTAATTAATGTATTTCCTTAAAAATTTATTTTATTCTCGAGAACTAAATTTTTGAAACCAAAAACGTAAAGATTCCATTTATGGTTCAAAATTATTCTTATTAATTAAAAATTGATTTTTTGTTAGATAAAAGTTTAAATGATTAGCAAAAAATTCATGTAATTTGTTGATAATTTTATTTTTCGGAGAAATTAAATCTTTTTGGTCCTAAATTTGTCTTTTTTTGATCAAATTAAGCTGTTTCTCATTGAAAATAATATACGTTTTTGGTTAAAATATTAATTACATGATTGATTGATGATGAATTGATTTTTAATTAAAAATATATTTTTTTGGTTAAAAATTGAATTTTGTATAAAAACTTTACTGTTGAGCTATAGAAAATGTTTTCAGAAATTAAATTTTTATTTAAAAAAGAACTCGTAGCAACATTTATTAGGCGCTGAATTTCAATTTCAAAATTTAAGTTTCTTGGTAATGTTGCTTTAATTTTATTAAAAGAATTCAATTAGGAAAACCAAACTATTTTTAATATTTTAGTTTAAAATTTATTTATTTGGTTGGTAATTAATGTATTTCCTTAAAAATTTATTTTATTCTTGAGAACTAAATTTTGAAACCAAAAACGTAAAGATTCCATTTATGGTTCAAAATTAATCTTATTAATTAAAAATTGATTTTTTGTTAGATAAAAGTTTAAATGATTAGCAAAAAATTTATGTAATTTGTTGATGATTTTATTTTTGGGAGAAGTTAAATCTTTTTGGTCCTAAATTTTTTTTTTTGATCAAATTGAGCTGTTTCTCATTGAAAATAATATACCTTTTTGGTTAAAATATTAATTACATGATTAATTGATGATGAATTGATTTTTAATTAAAAATATATATTTTTGGTTGAAAATTGAATTTTTTATGAAAACTTTACTGTTGAGCTATAGGAAATGTTTTCAGAAATTAAATTTTTGTTTAAAAAATAACTGGTAGCAACTTTTATTAGGCGATGAATTTCAATTTCAAAATTCAAGTTTTTTGGTAATTTTTTTAAAAATTTTATTCAAAGAACGCAATTACGAAAAATATAATTATTTTTAAATTTTATTTTAAAATTCATATCTTTGGTTGGTTATAATTGCATTTTCTTAAAAATTTATTTTAATCTTGAGAACTACATATTTAAACCAAAAACGTACAGGTTTTATTTATGGTTAAAAATTGATCTTTTTTAGATAAGCTGTTTATCATTGAAAATAATATATTTTTTTGGTTAAAATATTAATTATTTGGTATAAAATTGATCTTTAATTAAAAATATTTATTTTTGGTTAAAAATTGAATTTTGTATGAAAACTTTACTGTTGGGCACAAAATTCATTTTTTTGTAAATCATCTTTAAGGGTTAAAAAATTAACCATTTTGTAGATTATTTATCAGTTAGACTTTCAAACTCAAGAAATTTGCTAAAAATTGATGTTTTTTTGTCAAAATTCGCCCTTTTGGGTCGCCTTTATCTATTTGGATGAAAATATAACTATGTGGTCAAAATTAATTTATTTAGTTGGAAATTCAATTGCTTGGTAGAAAATTGAACTACTTTATTACAAATTCATTTTTTCAGATTGACCTCTTTGGTTCAAATTTGACTTTTTTGTTATTTTTTTTTTTTTGTTCAAACTAAATTTTTTGCTGAAAATTGTTTCTTTATAAGTTGAAAAATCAACTGTATATTTCGTAGAAAATTTATGCATTTTGTTAAAGATTTGTCTTTTTGGTAAGAAAATAATTCTTGTCTCTTGGAAAATCATTACGTTTTTGCTGGAGGTTTCAACTTTTCGGTAAAAAATTTTGTCTTTTCTGGGTTAAATTAAACTGGTTGAAAATTCCTTTTTTGTATTCTGAAAAATAATTTTTTTAACTGAAAACTCGACGATTTTATTCTTGGTTCAAAGAAATATCTCGTTTAGCAAAAATTTTGATTAATTTGATGAAAATTTATCTTTCTTGATCGAAAATGCACTTTCTTGTTGAAAACTGTTCCTTTCTTGGACAGAAATGAACTGTTTTCTAAAACATTCGAATTTTTCGCTTGAAAACTTAACTATTGAAAAATATATTTTTTTTAATTCTGTTGGTCGATAATTTTAATGAGCTGAAAACGAAACCATGTGACTGAAAATTCATGCAGTATGTTAAAAAATTTCTTTTCGATAGAAAATTAACTTTATTCGTTGAAAATTCCTCTTTTTATAAAAAACTCAATTTTCATGTAATTTTGTTAATTAGCATAGTAAAATAGTTCCTTTTCGATAATATAAAATGTTTTAATTTACTAGTTTAAACAAAAATTGTTATAGACTTTAGTTCTGAAAAAAATTTCCCTTAAAAATGTAATTATTTAAACAAAATTTGAATTATTTTTTCAAAAGTAACCTGCTTTGATGAACATTCGTCCTTTTGGTTTCAAAAATGAATCTATAGTCATAAACAATCGTCTTTCTTAAAGACTGAGTGAATTCGTAAATTAGTCAATTTGAAATTATTATTATTAATTTTTTTGCATATACTAAAATATATTTCTTCCTTGTGCTAATAAAAGAGAATTAAAACTAATTGTAATTACTCAAGGAAAATTAGTTTAAGAATACTGGAACTACTTAAATCAGCGAAATCGTATGAAGGTGAAGACCTTGGCGCTTACACTAATCACAAACGCACGTTGAGTGCTAGCGATTGTTGTGTAAATGCATCGCCGAGCCCCGCCAAACCTGATTCCTCGTACATTCTTTTTGGCGTTCAATGCTAGCTCTGCGAGAGTTAATGGGTCTGTCTAGGCTGCAGAGGGGGGACAGCGATATAAAAGGGAGACACTTTTCGGTCCAAAGCACACTCGATCAGCAAGTCAAGTCGACAATAGAAAACAGCAAATCCGCCAATCAATCCCAAGATGTTCAAGTTGTGCATTCTCCTGTCCTGTGCTCTGGCCGTCGCTTTCGCCAAACCGGGCTTCATCAGCCAGCCAATTGTGGCTGCAGCACCAGTGGTACATTCAGTTCCGGTCGCCACGAGTTACGCCAACACCTACAAAGTTTCCAAAAGTGCTGCACTTGTTGCTGCTGCCCCTGTTGCACATGTGGCCTACGCAGCACCTATAGCCCACGCACCTCTGGTCCACGCACCTCTAGCCCCCGCACCTCTGGCCTACGCTGCTGCCCATCCCTCTCATTTGACCTACGGAGCTCACTATATTCACTGATTTCATCACATATGTACCAATTTTTAATAAAACTGTAATTTTCAATTGAATTATCCTGGCGTTGAGCTTTTTTATTTGAATGATTGCTGTGCAGAATTAGATAAATAAGATTTTTACGAAAAATAGGGGTTTCGCAAACAAAAAAAATTTTTAATCAAACATACGTTAAATTAGAAGGATTTTTACAAAATTTGATTTTTAATATAGTAATAACAAAATTATAAAATCAATTAAAACTAGATAACTGGCTCTGTACTTGCCTTGCAACTACTTCTTTGCCTAACTTCATTCAATAGGAAACCTTCAACACATAGTTACAGATGTTTTATTAATTAAACCAACCATTACCGGTAAAAGTAAAAATTTTATGGTATTTTTGAAGTTTTTATGAATTTATTACCACTATTAATTTTTTTAATGAGAAGTCATACATTAATTTAAAAAATACTCAAAATATATAAATAAGCCATTTTTTTCTCTTTTAAAAACTACTGCATAACTTTAAAGCCTTGTATTAACGAAATTTCCTACACTAATAGAAAAAGTAATGTTCTTAAATATTTTTAGTACGTTTAAAGATAAAAGTTATAACTTTTTAGCGATTTTATTTAATAGGTAAGGAATGTTTTAATGTCCCGCATTTGCAAAAATTCTTGACGAAGTTTCGGACACTTTAATTTGAGTTGCACAATTGCATTTCCCTTTCTGAGAAGGTCACTTTCACCATATTTTTAATTTAATTTCGCAGATTTGTGCTAGTGACACATAAAAATATTATTTTTAACCTCCTTGCTTGCCTTTCAATTAATTATTCTCAACTAAGTTTTTCAAAGTACTTAATTGCAATCTCCAATTCTAAACTCAAAATTTAAAAGTTGCTTAGGGATAGTTAGATAATTTAATAGTAACTCTTAAATTATAATAAATTTTGTACTAAAAATGATTAGGTATGCAATAAAATGTACTATTATAGATTATTATTAAATTTTATAAATATTATTACGATTATTATTATAGCCTTGCTTGAAAATTTATTTGTTTGGTTGTCAAATAACTTTTCTGTAGAAACATTATATTTTTGAGTTAAAAATATAACTTTGATAAAGAAAACTCGTCTTTTTGGCATAAAAATACACTCTTCTTGGTTAAAATGTACAATATTACATTTTTTATTGTTAATTCATCTTAATTAAAATTAATACAAACATTGGAAAAACCGTTCAAACAATTTCAATTATGCTTTTGGACAAAATTTTTAATATTTGGTTTAAAATTTTATTACATTCTTTATAAAGGAAACTATTTGTTTGAAAAATTAAATAGTTTTGTAAAAAAAGTCATTTCATTCGGTAAAAATTTTAACTGTTTCGTAGAAAATTCTTTTTTATGACTTTTGAATTAAGTAATTAGGTTGAATAATAATTTTTTATTTTTTGGTAAGAATCCACTCATTTTTGGTTAAGATAATACTTCAATTTTTTAAGAAAGTGTTGAATTTTGAAGTCAAATAGAATTAACTTTCTACGAAAACAGTTTAAACCGAAAAAAAAGAATTTGCAACAAAAACTTAATTTACAACCAACAAGTGGAACTTTAATGTGGAATGATGAATTTTTTTTTTAAATTAGTACACATTTCAATTGAGCAGTAGAATTTTCAATAAAAATATGTAAATTCTTATCAATAAATATAATAATTGATGTTTTAACTAAAAAAGATTTTAATTAGGATTTGAGTGCATTTGAATTAATAAAAAAAAAAAAATTATCAATAAAACTTTTGAAGCCGGAAACTAAACCGAATAATTTTTAAACAACCAGTTGCGTTTTTGCTCAATAAAAATGAAATTTTGCTGCCAATAAAATTTTCCAACAAATAATAAAATTTTTGACAAGAAAATAAATCAAACTGTTTGAACACTTTCCAATTTATTAAATCATTTTAATTACGATAAATTCTAAACCAAAAATAGAATAGGAGACTTTTTAAGCAAAAGGAATAAATTTTTATGCCAAAAGACGATTTTTCTTCAAAACATTTATAATTTTAACTCGAAAATATATATTTTCAACAAAAAAATTAATTGAGAGCTAAACAGTTTAATTTTTAAGTAAATTGATAATATTATCTTATTAATTGTTATAATATTCAATATTATTCCACAATATTAAAATTTAATGCATCGTTATGTTTTGGCACTCACAGCGTCCGAAAATCATAGAATTTTGTCGGTAACATTTTGAGCACTTTTAAATTGAATTTTTTTCTAATTTTAGAAAAGTTTTGTCAAATTTTCTGGTACAAAGAAAAAAGTCTTGAAAATTATCCTGATGACATTTATAACTTTGATAGAAAGTAAAAAATTTATATTCTTTTCAACATTTAAAAAATTTTCAAAGTAAGAAAAAAAATTAATTAATTTTATAAAAATTTTCACTAGATATAAAATATATATGTATTTCAAAACTATTCTTATGAAATTTCCTAATTAGAAAAACTTCCAAAAATTGGATCATTTCCAAAAATATAATTTTTTTTTTTAGAGATCTGTAAGTTTAAAGCATTGTTTTTAGTATATTTAAACAAGATTTACAAATTATCTTGATAAAGTTTTACAATCGCACAGAAATTATCGAACACGAAGCACGTTTATTGTAAGTGTTGTCAATTGTGAATTCACCGTCCAGTATTCCAATACATGTATAAGAGCCTTGGCGGAATTCACAGAATTCATGGAATTCATGAAAGTCACGGAATTCTCAGAATTCAGGGAATTGAAGGAATTTACGATATTTATGGAATTTGACGGAATTATTAAATTCAAGGAATTCACGAAATTCTTGGAATTCAAGAAATTCACGATATTCTTGGAATTCAAGAAATTCATGATATTCTTGGAATTCAAGAAATTTACACAATTCTTGGAATTTATGGCATTCACGAAATCGATAAAATCGCAGGAATGCATAATATTCAGGGAATTCAAATAATTCGTGACATTCAAGGAATTCAAGGAATTTAAGGAATTCGCGGAATTCATGGTATTCTCGGAACTAATTGAATTCAAGAAATACACGAATTGGATGGAATGGGTGAAATTCCATTAACTCAAAGAATATACGGAATTCAAAGTATTCACGAAATTTAAGGAATAAACGCAATTTCAAGAATTCACGTAATTTGAGGAATTCACTGAATTTAAGGAATCCAAGGAATTCACGGAATCGATAAAATTTAGGAATTCAAATAATTTGTAGAAGTCCATAAATTACGTGATTTCATTAAATTTCACGAATGAATTAAATTCCATGAGTTCTTTGAAATTCGTGAATTCCATGAAATCCACGAACTCCTTGAATTTCGCGAATCCTTCGAAGTCTGCGAGTTGCTTAAATTTTGTGAACATGTATTCTATGAATGCCCTAAATTTGATAAAATCCGCGAATTCCGTCAATTCCTTGAATTCTACGAATTGCATGAATTCCGTGTATTCCATAAATTCGGTGAATTCCATGAATTTCGTGAAATTCATGAATGCCTTGATTTTCTTAAATTCTTGAATTTCGTACGTTCTTTGGATTCCGTAGATTCTGTGAACTGGAAAAAATCATGGAAATCACGGAACTTACGAAATTCCTTGCATTAATAAATTCCGTAAATTCAATGAATTTCGTGTGTTCCATGAATTCCATGAATTTCGTGAATTCGTTTAATTCCATGAATTACGTGAATTCCATAAATTCTGTGAATTTTTTCAATTCTATAAATTCCGTAAATTCTTTGAATTCTTATAATTCCATTATTTCTGTAAATTCCTTAAATTCGATGAATTCTATGCATTCTTTTAATCTCGGGAATTCCTTGAATTTCGTGAATTTCTTTGAATTCCTTGAATTTTACAAATTTTATGAAAGCCGTGAATTCTGGGCGTTATATAAATTCCTCTAATTCCGTATTTTCTGTAAACTTCACTATTTACAAAACTTTTAATTTTAAATCTTAAAAATTTCAAATATTCAAAATAGAGTTAATAGTTTTAACAATCCACAATTAATGATTTGGCCATTTTAACAATTCACATTAAAAATGTTTTTCACATTAAATAATTTAAAAAATATGTGAAAAAGGAAACTATTTTAAATTATACGTATTAAAAATTAAAAAATTTCAAGCAATTCGGGAACTTAAGATACAAAATACCCCATTAACTTTATAATGGTTTCCTTTCTTCTAATTCCTGTTGGGGCAACATCTTGTATGAATATTAAAGTTATAGTTTACTGAACAAAATTTATTTTAATTTATACTCAATAATTATATTTTATAGTACAAAGTACCTCGTTGAAAAATTCGGGATGGATAGTCCAATATTGGTCATAGACGACCTTTTCTTATGTGTAAATATAACAGCATATTAGTTTAAGCCAGTTGGTTAGGGAGCGTTCACATATTACGTAACGCGCATATGGGGGAAGGGGGTTCTGCTATAGCGCAGAGCCTATATTAA
>JAAAKG020193348.1:0-24386 GCA_010014905.2 Druon quercuslanigerum
GAAAAAGTTCGAAGACGAGGAATTGCAGGCGTTATTGGATGAAGACCCAACCCAATCGCAACAACAATTGGCGCAAATACTAAATATGACCCAAGGAGCAATTTGCCAACTTTAAAAGCCATGGGAAAAATCCAAAAGTATGGAAAATGTCTACCACACCAACTGAACGATAGACAAATGGAAAATCGAAAAACCATTTGTGAAATGCAGCTTGAACGGTTCAAAAGGAAATCTTTTCTGCATCGAATTGTCACGGCGGACGAAAAATTGATTTATTTCTAGAACTCGAAGCGGAAAAAATTATGGCTTTTACCTGTTGAGGTCGGCCCATCGACTCCAAGGCCTTATCGCTTTGGCCGTAAGACAATGATCTGTGTTTCGTGAGACCAGTGTGGTGTGGTGTACTTCGAGTTATTAAAACCTGGTGAGACGGTGAATACGGATCACTACCGACAACAAATTATCAATTTGAATCATGCGTTGATCGAAAGAAGGCCGGAATGGGCCCGAAGACATGGCAAAAGTTATCCTACAACATACCGCTAAAGTGGTAAAGAACACATTAAGAGCATTGAATTGGAAAATATTATCGCACCCGCCGTACTCTGCAGACCTCACCCCGTCCGACTATCACCTTTTCGCATCGGCGGGACAGTCACTCGCAGAGCAGCGCCTCGCCAATTTTGAAGAAGTCGAAAAATGGCTCGACGAATGGTTTGCCGCGGAAGAGAAAAAGTTTTTTTTGAATGGTATCCATGGTTTGCCTGAAAGATGGGCAAAATGTGTAGAATCCAATGTTCAATACTTTGAATAAAATTTTTTCGAGATTCCTTTGAGGATTAAGTGTTTTCTTAATTAAAAAAAACCGGCAAACCTCAATTAACACCCCTGGTACAATTCGATTCCTCGAATTTAATGCAAAGCTTTTTTCAGGCAACCCCCGACACAGGACTGAAAACGAGATTTTAGATATTTAAAATCACAAAGAAAAATAAAAAACTAAAATTAAGATTTAATATTTTCATTAAAAATTATTTTGTCCAACGCCCTCGAATGGAAATACAACGACCTCCTCAGCTGGATTTCCATCGCGAGGGCTAACAAAAATTGTATGCGCGCCTTATGGGAGATGTCCATTCAGCTCGTGTGATTGCCCTCTTCTGCAATCGCCTACATCTCCCATTCGACGCACAATTGCACAATATACTATTTCTTAGATTGACCAACCATATTTCACTCTCGGACGCGAAGTGTTAATAAGAGGAATGAACGATCCGACGGTAATTAAATACTACAAATATATGGTAGATATTGCTGTTATTTTTGGTGCAGATAAAACTAGAGCTAAAAATGAATTAAAGGACTCTCTGGAATTCGAAATTAACCTCGCCTCAGTGAGTATCAATTAAATTATGATTAGGATGTTTTATAAATTTTTTTATTAAGGACAAGCCCCCCTTCCTATTTTGAAAAATTCTTTGGAATTATTTTTTAAATATTTTATTATCTCGATTGTTGAAACCATTATTATTTTCTTAAACAATTTATTTGTATATATTATAAAAAGTTCACTTCTTCTTATGGGATTCACGGGACTGCTGATTTGTGTATTTACAATATAATGCATAACATTTTTTTAGCAAATAATAATCGTTAAACAATTTAGGTATACCTCGTTCATAATAAGCTACATGGTGTTAATAGATAAAAAGAACATTAATTTTTTCCATATTCGGATTAAAAGGTCGGAAGTGAATCATTAATAATTGTTTAAAAATTTAATAATGTGTAGAATAAAAAATACTGCTCCTATTTTTCATTAAGTTTGTAATAAATTTTCATAACTTAGTGACAAAATATAAACAAATAAATGGTATAATTAAGTGTTGGACACAACAGAGAGGGGGAAATTTGAAAAGTTATAGTTTGGAAATTATTTTTTAAATATTTCTTACGTAGTGACTTAAATTTAATTTTTTTAAGTTAATCAAAAGTGTTGCATTTTTTCATTTTTCCGAAAACTAAAATAATCCCTTTTAAAATTTAATGTTAATTTCAGAAGTCTCAGTATTGAATGATTAAAATTTTTTGCAGACTACCTTATGCTACATGCGTTAATACTTTAAATTTGAGTTACACATTTTTTCATTAATTTTTATTATTTTCATTTTTACAATTTTCTGAAAATATATTTAGACCAATTGCACTTTATATCAGGAAATTTTTCAAAAAAGTCTATGTGATAAGGGTCAGAATGATTTTTTTATTCGAATGTTCTGAACGAGTATAGGTAATCAAAACTTTTCTCATGCAACGTTTTAATTTTTTCTGTTTCAATTGTTCCAATTTAGAAATATGACAAAAGGGCTGCAGTTTTTCAACGATTATTAAAAGTTGCTTTTCTTAGAAACCCCGATTCAATTTTTTTAATCAATTTCCAGTTACATTTTTTAAAAATCTCTTGAAATCTGTTCTTACGAAGACATTGTCATACACTAGACAATAATACTTTAAAACATTTTTTAAGAAAATAATAACGTTTTATACTTATTTTACATTTTTCAATTATTAACTTTTCTTTTAATTTGCCTATTGTACTTGGCAATTGACACAGCCTGGGTTAAACTGTTATGGAAAAATTTGGAACGAGTAAGGAAAAATTATTATTTTTCTTAGAAAAGAAGTTAAAAAATGTTTACTAAACTGTGCAAAATTACGTTAACATAAACGGGAATAATTCTCTATAAATGCAAACTTAATGTGTTTAGTTTAAAGTCATTCGGAAGATAAAGAGAATCAAAATTCAGTACATAAGACAAGAGTCAACTATGGTACATCTGAACTCTTACTGCTATGTAAATTTTATTTAGTTTTTTTTAATTTGTTAAACAAAAAGGTGCGAGTTACGCTAGCATGTGAACTTCAGAAATCCTAAATAAGTTAGATAATTATCGTAAAATTTCCTATGATAGGTCTTTTTTTTCTCATTCAATTCTCTGTAATTATATAATATTCAGAGACATCTAGAATACCCTGCAACTGATATAAAAGAAGCTGAAAAAAATTAGCAAAGACTTCTCTTTGATTCGCAATTATCGGAGATTGATTCAACAAAATCATTATATAGAAAATGATTATATGATAATCAGAATTATAATAAATAATAAAGAAATATTAAAACAATTAAATTTGAAAACAAAGAAACTATAAAGAAGCGGCTCACTTTTGATCAACCTAACTCCTATTTGAAAGTAAAAAAAATAGAGATTCTGCACAAGGTTTACGCAGAAAAAAATTGTGAAATGCCTATACATTTTTATAATCGCTAAAAATTTCATTTAAATCCACGAAAATCATTTTAAATTACTTCAAATCTATTAAAGTTTTTTTATATCTTTGGAATACCTTGAAATTTGCAACATTTTTTAAAATCTTTAAAACAATTAAAGGTTCTATAAAATTTCTATCTTAAAATAACTTGAACCTTTTAAAATTCTTTGACATTTTTTTATTTTATTATGTCCGTTGACATTGTCAAAATTACCCTTTAAATAAAAATGAATTTAAATGTATTAATTGAAGCTCCCTCTGAACACCCTTAAAATGTTTTGAACTTCATTATAATTATTTATATCTTGAGACATCTAGTGAAATACCTCAATATTCTGCAAAACCTCTGGAATAAGTAAAAAGCCCTTAAAATTCAATTCGATTTAAAGTAATTTCCAATTTTTTTTTTAAAATACTGTGTAATCCTTGTATATTTAAAAAACTTTTTTAAATTTCCAGAAATTTCTTGAACTCCTTTAAAATCCGGTACTAAAATTGGCACCCATAAAAATCCCTGTAAAATAATTAAATTTTATATATTGGCTAATGTGATTTATAAACCCTTTAGAATTTCTATAAATCACTAAAAATTGTAAAAATTTATTAAAATAATTAGATATCATTTGAAATCCTTCGAATATTTAAATTAAATTATAGTGATCCATTCAATTTCTCCAGAGAAAACGTTTAAATCTTCACAACACGGTAAAGTTTCTTCGAAATCCTTGATGATACAATAAAATCCTGTATATCCTGTACAATTTTCGATGTGTTTTAAAATCTAAAATTTGCTAAGAATTTCTCATAATTTAATTTAATTCATTTTACAAATTCCGCTCGAAATCACTTGAAATTTTTGGAAATCCTACACTAAGAGAAATTTCGGGAGAATAACTGATGGCACTCCTTGATTTTATTCAATTAAACTTATTTATTAAAAATCTAAAAATAAACATTAAAATTGTGCATCAAATGTATTGAAAAATCAAAATCGATTAATCGTGCCTATAAAGTTTCGCATTTTTCTGCATAAAGTCCTTAGTAGCTAGTCACCACTGTAAATCTTTGCAATCGTTAGAAATCCCTTGAAATTTAATTTATTTTTTAATTTCAGAAATTCCTCAAAATCTTTTAAAATAATGCAATATTCTTTAAAATTTTTTTGGATTTGTAAAATCTTATTGGAATGCCTAACAATCTCTAAAACTGTATGGAAATATTAAAAATTCTCTAAAACCCCTTAAAATGTTTCAAAACCTTTCAAAATTCCTTGATATTTGTAAAAATATAATTAAATATTTTAAAACCCGATTAAATTCTTCGCAATAATTTAAAATGTTTTAAAATTTTATGAAATTTCTTAGAATCCACTTAAATATTTGAAATCTTTGAACTCTTTTAAAATTCCGCAATTTACTTGCCGTTTCTCTATTTTTTGCATCCATTGTTTTAATTTTTAGTATCATTTTCATATTATGATTTTTCGTGGCGGGATATTTCAAGAGATTGCGTAAAATTTAATGAGATAACAGTTCAGAGAGAGAGAGAGAGAGAGAGAAAGATATTTCCAGATTACAGGATTAATTATCCTCTTGAAATCCGTTTATTAAACTATCATAAAATCCTAGATCTGTGTATGTAAAGAACACAAAAACCATGCAACTAATTTGGCTAGCGCAATGAAAGTGAGCGACCTTCAACAACAGTATAAATACATTCCCTGGAAGGATTACTTCAACTTGATTCTCAAATCGATATTCGTAATTAGTGACGATGAAGTCATACAAGTGAGAGTGCCTTCGTTTTTTAAAAATTTAGAAAAATTGCTGAGGAAAACTTCCAGAAGAGCGCTGGCTAATTACTTGTTCTGGAAAGCAGTTGGAAATGACATGGATTATTTAACTGAAAAAATTATAAACCGCAGAATACAGTTCAGCCCTTCACTCTCACATTATTACATTAAAGGAGATAGATTAGAGACATGCTTGAGAACTTCTGATATGTTATTATTGTATCCTGGTTCTGTATACGCCAGGAAGTACATTAGACCAGAAGCCAAGAAAAGTGCAGAAATATTAGCAGAAAATATCAAACAGCAGTACCAGGATATTATAAAACAGGTGAGATTTTGTAAGAAGCTATTTTAAAATCTATATTTGAGAAAACCAGTAGAATGTGAGATCATAGACCGAGACAGATAATATTTACATAGTTGCAACACACAACATCATAAGAAATAATAAAAATGGAAAAGGGACTGATGCACAATCTTACACGAAATCCGTCAAAACTGATTGAGTTAAAGTCAATTTTGATCAGTCAAAAATTACTTTAAAGACATTAATTAATCTCTTTCATGACAATATTTTAAATTATCCAATCTATTGAATTATTAGCTAAAAAAATTGATTTTATACCAAAAAGACGAATTTTCAACAAAATACACAAAATTTTAAATAGAAAGTTTAATTTTGACAGAATCATCTTTGATGTGAAGAATTTCTGAAAATAAAATCAAGAATCTAAAGACTAAATTTGGACAAGCACCCAAAAATGTTCTTATTGCAATCTCAAAAAAAAAACATCCTATTCTCCCCTCCGCTAGAAAAGAAAAGAAAAAGAAGCTTGTTTTTCATTCAAAGAAAAATAAAAAAGAGGAAAGAAAAATGAGAAGGCAACCAACGAAATCCCCTTTCTTCTCTTTTTCATTTTTTTCGCCTTTTTTTCTTACCATTATCAAATCACAATAAAAATCATTAACATAAACATTACCATTATCTTGATTATTGAACGTTAAAAAAAGATTTTAAATTTGATATTATTCTCATTTAAATATCTTAAATTTTAGAATCATCTTTTAAACGGATGTTATTCAGATAAAATGACTGGTTATGCAATAAAAGTCAGTTTGACAAATTTATTTAGTTAAGTGTTGACTGATTTAAATTTAGATCATAGTAAAAATATCAAATAGGCTTCTTGTGCTGGTAAATTTTATTTTTTAATACCCTTTTTCATATAGGATAGATAAAAATAAAAGCAGATTTATCTAAAAATCTTATAGTCATCATAGAAGGTAAGAAACAAAAATTTAAAAAATTCATGATAAACCAGCCTGAGAAAATACTATGACGACTTTTGATAAACCAAACTTATTTTATTGTGCGATTTAAGAAAAAAAGACCCTTTGCGTTTTAAGGTTGCTTGAGAGCCCTGCGACTCTATTTGCTCTTTTTAAAAAATATAGCCCAAAATATAATATATAATTTAAAATAAATACTTGGATATTTAACCAAATAGTTGAGGTTACATTATACTAAGATGCATTTTAAATAAAAAGGTCAAATTCTCGAACAACGAAAATAAAATTCAAACAAAACAGTTGCCTCTTCAAACTCTAAAAACCTTTAGAATAAAGTTTATTTTTTGAACCCGATACCTTAAATTTGTAAATAAAAAAGTCTACTTACAACCAAAAAAGATTCTTTTCAACCGAAAACATGACTTCTATAACAAAAGATGAATTGTCAAACCAAGAGGACGAGTTTAAAAACAAGTTAATTATTCGAAAAAAACACTTGTAACAACATATGTTATTTGTTAATCAATTAGTATAATTTGTAATCTACGTACAGATATTAGTTTTTAACGAAAATGATTACTGTTTCTCCAAAAGAGAAATTTTTAACAAAATACATAAGTTTTCAAACAAATAATATAATTTTCACCAAGAAATAATAGTTGTGGCCTAAAGTTGAAACAGTTTTATTTTTGATCTAAAAACTACAATTGAGCAAAAGGAAGATAAGTTTTCAATTAGTAGAATTTACGGAAAAAGGCGAATTTGAATCAAATATTTTAATCTTGATATATTTTAATTTAATACTTAAAAGATCGATTTTTTTAATAAATAAGTTTGTGAGCTAAAATTAAAATTTTATAAAAAAATTTTTCTTTTTAACCAGAAAGGATGATTTTTTAAGAAGAAAGTTCAGTTTAAATCAAGAAATATGAATTTTTATATAGGAATCGTTATATTAATTTAAATGAATTAGTTTTCAATGAAAGAAAGATAAAAATTAAATTAGTAGAATTCAAAAAAAGAAGACGAATTTTGTACTAAATCTATAAACCCACAACCAAATGGTTGGATTTTGAACAAGCAAGATTATTCATGTACCCAACAAGCCAAATTTTCAAAATCATCTACAAAACAGTCAAATAGGTGAATTTTCTAAATAACTTTATAATTTTTAGGATCATAAATTTAACTTTAAAGTTAAATTAAAAAAATTATTTTTTTAATAAGAAGATTATTAACAACTAAACATTTGAATTTTCAACTGAAAATAGGAATCTGTATTTAAAAAAATATAATTACAAAGTAGTACAACTTGTGACCATGCAATTTTTTGACAAAAAAGAATGAATTTTTAATGCAGGGGATTAATTTTCTACCATAAATATTACATTTTAATTAAATACTTTAATTCTCAAATTGAAAAACACTATTTTTAAATTAAAAATATTAAACATATTACTAAATAATAAAAATTAAAAATACCAATTTTTCACCACAAAAGGCATAGTTAAATTTTTAGTGAAAAAAAATTATCGTCAAAAACAATTATGTTCAACAAATTATTTTAATTTTTTACCAAATTTATCAAGTGTCAAATAAAATTGTAAATCCTTAACGGAAAGAATAAATCTTCAAAAAAGGAATTAGATATTCAACAAGACAAATTTTAACCAAATAATATTATTTTTAACAAAATAATTAAATTCACAACTAAAAGTTTTGAAACCTAACGAGATCAATTTTAAACTAAACCTAATAGTAGACTTTTCAAACTAAAAAAAATAACCTTGTAAAAAATAAAAGTTATTTTCAATCTTATTAAGTTATTCTGGAACTTTGATCTCCATCTACTCAAATTAGTGACGTATTTTATGGACTATCCCTAAGTTTCATTAATAAAAGGACTTCATTATATTTTATTCTCTATAAATAGGTTAAAAAGATGATTAAAGGGTGTAGGTACAGTTTATGTCTATATTCTTGCATAGAACTAATGGAATTAGATATATAATAAAAACTGCTTTCCTCTATGTTTCTTACTTGCTGTTAATTTTGTGTTAGGTCGACTGGATGGATGAAAAAACAAAGACAACTGCTCTGGCTAAACTTGCTTCTCTAAAAATTTCCGTTGGATATCCCAAAGAAATTGAAAACGACAAGCTTCTTGATAACTTTTATGGTTCGGTGGAAATAGACCCAGAGGATTACCTTCAGTCCGTTCATGACATGGCCATTTTCCTGAAACGCCGTGTTTGGAAGGAATTAAGGCTGGTTGTGGACGACTTCGTTTGTACTCATCACGTTGACGCTACTACCTTAAATGACGCCCCTAAATATTTGCCAGTCGGAAACACCATTGGTGAGCCTATTTTAGTGAAAAAAATTTTTAAAACCGAAAACTGTTCTTGTTCCAAGATTACAAAGAATAGCAACTTCCACCAGAAAACACTGCGATGGAAAGAATCTGGCAAATACAAGTATATACATTTATAAAATCAAACTCGGCCAAGTAAAAATGTAAAAAATATTTGTTATAAATTATATTAAGAATTTTTTCGCAGATGCCTGCAGAAATTTTAAAGTCATTTCAAATAGCCTTAATAGTCGTTATATAACTTAGCAGGATTATATTATGCCACCTTCCTCCCACACTCAGAAATTTTGTACTAAAATCAGTTTGCTTAAAACATTCACTTGTGCCAAGTTTCATGATGCCTAATATGGCTTCTTAAAATTCATTTTTTAACTTCTGCATAACAATTTATAAATACTTTTTCCAAATTACTTTGCCAAATTTGATTTCTCAAATGGAAGTCGAAATTTTCGACTTCCATATGAACTGATCGGGTCAAATCTTCTTCTCTGTACTTGCATCGATCGGCTACCGCAAATCTTGATTATTTTGTTAGAACTCATTTAACAAAAATTTTTATTATAATTTAGTATGAAATTTAAAAAGCTTGTTTACATATTTTGTATACATTTTAATTTGATAGAATTTCCTCCTGGGATGCTACAAGGAATTTTCTACGACTATGATAGACCAGAGTACCTGAACTACGGTGCGATTGGTGCGTTTCATTTGGGACACGAAATGACTCGCGCTGTCGATAACTATGGTAGACACTATAATAAATTTGGAGTCCATAAAGAATGGTGGACTGAAGAATCGAATGAAAAATTCGTTAGAAAAGTCAAATGCATCATTCGGCAGTACAGCAATTATACTGTAAAGGAAGCCAGGTCCAAAGTATGTACATATAGGACTAAAAAACTATTATTCTTGTACCTTCTGTTTGAACTGAAGCTTCAAAACACCACTTTCATTTTTTTATCCATCCGTCATTTTTTTAAGCCCTTGCTGCAAAAAATAAAAGCAAACAAAAATAATAATATAGTAATCTATGAACGAAGTTTCTTACGTGCCCTGAAACTTAAACAATATAATCTTCTTTTGTAATAGGGACATTTTGATTTATAATGACGCGATAACAATTTTCTATCTATATGTCATCTTAGGTCAAAGATAAACAAGTTTATGGTTTCAAAACCTTTAAATTCCTGCGATATTTGTAGTTTTGCTTCTTTGTAAATTCTTGCAGAGAATTTCAGCTACGATGAGATAGAAGAATATAAAAAAAATCGTCCAAATAATAGTTAAAAGTTACACTTTCCTATAACTCTTGTTGTAAAGTATTGAATCTATTTGTATGCTTCTATGATGATTTAGTTTTTTTCCACTTCCTTGTGCAAATTCGTCCACTATAAATATAAAATTTACCATTTTCTATTTCTATAATAAGATGTACTGTGAACAATTTTTTATATTCTCCATAAAATATATATTTATAAATCATTAATTTTATTGCAAAATCAGATATTTTATGGATTTCTGAAATAAAATTTAATAAATCGATAAGGTCCAATTACAACTATTTAATAATTTTCAGGTGGATGGTCTCGCTACCGGCGATTTTAACATTGCAGACAACGCAGGCGTTAAAGCAGCGTACAAGGCCTATCAAAATTTTGTCAAACATAGAGGCCCCGAACCAACGTTGCCCGGCTTAAAGTATTCCCAGTCGCAACTTTTTTGGATTCAAGCAGCTATGACAAAATGTGCTAAATATACCCCAGAATATCTGAAAGATTTGGTTCGCGTTCGTCATGATATTCCATCAGAATTCAGAGTCATAGGTGCATTTTCTAATGCAGCAGAATTTGCAAGCGACTTTAAATGTCCAGTAGGTTCCCCAATGAATCCCGTTAAGAAGTGTTCCGTATTTTAAAACATAAAACAAAGCATTAAAATGATAAAAACTACACGACTATAGACGAGTTCTAATGTGGTATTTCTTATGTACCACAAATTACAAATATTTTCGGTGGATACTAATATAGATGTTTAATAAAGGCGGGCGTTTCCGCTGGGATCTAGAATCAGTAGAATCACTTCTGTCATCTAATTTGATTTAATGTGATTTATGGTAAATCTTGTCTCGAAATATATGTCCCACTTAATTTAATGCACCAATCCATTTTTTTAAATATTCTGTTATTGTAAACATAAATAAGAATAATTATCAATTGAAATATTTAAAAAATTATGTCTTTTCTTTTATTTATTAGTTTAAAAGGTTTCCATTTATGCACATTGAATATATATATATATATATATATATATATATATATACTGAAAAAAATAGTATCATTGATTTAACCATACGATCGTATGTTAGAAAATTATGAGAGCATTCATAATATAGCACGTCTCCTTTAATCATAAAGAGTGCGAAATACACTTACTGAAATATTTTTGTACCGCGAATTTTTTTCTATCAGTCTATTCCCTTCGGTTTTGATTCCTCTATGATAAAACCGAAGGGCCTATGACAAAGCCATCGAACGCGTCCTCAGTTTGCAGATAGAGGGTCCTGAGGGTGCTGAATATGGTTACAAAAAATTAATAGACAGTCGCGGACAATTGTCCAGGGGTGGTCCTAAAGGAATTAACCGCCAAGCAAAGGTGTGCAAATCGTGCCGAAAGCTAAATGGCACGTGGTTGATGTGTCCAGAACGGTGAATCCCTAACTTCTCGTGGGAACAACAATGATAACACCAAACATAGTCGTAGTGCGAGAAACACCCAGAGCTTCGTGGACAATTTTCCGAAGAATCCAACCTCTGGATCGGCAATTGTTCTGTGAAAAATGCAGCAAGAGCTTTGGACGATGCGAAGTGTAAAACAAAACCAACGGTTAATCTTAAGACCAAAAGGCGAATGCATTGTGATGTTGCAGTTTGGCACCATCACAATGATCCAGTAGAAGTCTAAAAATATTAAGGATTATACTGAAATCGGAACCTCGAGTAAAATTTGGCACTCCGTGGATTTATTTTGTAAATATAGTAATTTAAGACAATTTGCTTTCGCCCCTTGTATTTTTGTTGTATATGTATAAAAGTATCTTGAGGACTTTGCGGTTTTGAGGGAGAGGGCTCAAGAATCTCTCCATCCCGTGGACTCATCGAGTAGGATTCTCTGTTACCTCTTTTTAGCGAGGCTTCTACTGTACAGAGACCTACACACTACTCCCTTCAGTCTGATCCTGGGGCCGGTATAGTTTCATTTGGCTTTAGGGACATCTGCATGTCCAAGCCACGTTCCTGGTGAGGGTGAACCAAGGGCGAATTATCAGAAATTCTCCATAAAGAGGTAATTGCGCCCAATCGCAGTATGAATTTTATGGGGCGAATTGACCACAAAATCTTTAAATAGATAGGCAATTCGGTCTCGCGTATCGTATCGTAGATAATTTGATTGTCTTATATCTCTATGGGTAAGGTTTATTCCTAATATAATCCAAAAAATAACCCAGGACGAAACGAGCACAAAGTCGGGCAGTGGACAAGCATTTCCACCAAATTTATCTTCTACGACAAATATTACCGATACTAACATCATTATGTTTCTCTATATCGTTTGAGGGTTGGTGGAGACTCCCCCCCCCCTGCGGCAGGAGTACGGTTCCATCCGTCAATCATCAGCCAGGATTCAACCATTCCTTATCAGCCTCTAGACAGGAGGTTTGGATTTAACGTACAAAAGAATTTAAGCCTGAGGAAAATGGTTTACCAGCTGGAAGAAAGGCAGGAAGTGAGGAGAAGCGACAATAGCGAGACAGACCAGCGGCGTGTGGCATCATCTGTCTGAAAAAAAAATCACAGGCAAATCACTTGCCTGAGCACATTGTATAAGATATTCACAGCTATACTAAATGATATGATTGTTCGGGCAACTGGACCTGTATGCCAAGAAATTTGTGAACAACACGACTCAAAGAAAGGCGTAGCAGGATGTCGGGAGAACCTGCCTTTCCATAGGCGTATTTGCAAAGATGCATCATCCGACCACCGTGACCTATCGATGTCCTGAATTGATTACCGGAAAGCCTCCGATTCGACCTCCCACAAACTTACCATCTGTCTTTTGGAAAGCTTAAAGGTTCATTCGCAAATCGTGAGGTGCATGGAGAGATTGGTGTCAGTTTGGGAAACTAGATTTACTGTCTCATCTAGAAAGAATCATGTGACAAATAACAAGGTAACTTTCCAAAAAGGGCGACTTCACGAGCCCAACACTCATTTGCCTCACATTATTGCCGCTATCTGTAGCACTGATATATTTCCAGGGGTACCTTTGCGGCAAACCTATAAATCAAAAGTACAATGTCGTACCTGGGCATGCCACAGAGCTGCATTCAGGATGTGACGTCTATAAAGGATACTCTCTGAAGCAGATATAAACGGCGCATCCGGCAGATATGGTCTTCCGAACTGTCAGCGAGGAACAAAGTATCTGCAACAAATATGCTTGTCGTTCCGGAAATACTCTATTCATTTGGAGTGGTTCCATGGACGAAGAACGAGCTCCGATCCCTTGATATCGGGGCACGAAAAATTATGTCCATAAACAAAATCATGCATCTTAAGTCTTGTATTCCACGACTATATATCTCACGCCGTGAAGATGGTCGCGGAATATTGAATCTTAAATACCTTCACTACAGAATTATTCTGGCTACAGCACATGTTGTCACGAATAAGAGACCCTGTTCTTAAGATGGTCAGGAAGCATGAAAATGTGGGCAAAGAAGCGCTTCTGTACAAAGCATTGGAAGAGGCTGCTGAAATACTCGGACTTAACTTTAGTATCAGGGTTAAGCAAAATTCATGAAATCTTATCTATCTTGAGTAATCACTCCTAAAAACGCCCGGATTTAGAAAGCACAGGAGAAGAACTTCCGGGAACAGGTCCCCGATAAGAGGATGTACGGCATCTTCCACAGATATGTAGAGGATCAGTAAATGTCGTGTAAGCTAAATTTTGCTTTCGTTAAATCACTCGGATTCAAGTCGGGCACAAAGGGTTTCATTTTCACATGTCAAGATGGTGTCATTTCCACCTTAACATATCGTTGCCACATTTTGAGCTAAGACATTCCTGATGATAGCTGGAGGGCGTGCCATGCATATCCCGAGCAACTAGGACACACACTGTTTAGTTGTCTATCTCAGGCGGGAACGATTTCGCTCAAATCAAATAGTTGCTCTGCATTAAATGCGAATTATATTTGCTATCTACTAAGAACATTCTATTAAGACTTCTTGAAATGGTGGAAAATGATTTTTTCATAAATTACTTTAGCATTTTTAAATTCCTAAAACTATTTTTATGAATTTTCATGTAATTCACAAATTCGTCAGTAAAAAACCGTGTATAGATTTTTCTCATCCGTCATAATCTTTGATATATATTTCTGAATTATTTTTGCTCATCATTCAAGGTGCATGTTTTGGAAGAATTTACAAAAAGAATAAAAAAATTGTCGTAAGAATAAGGAGACAACTTTGAATGATTTCTTATTTTGAAAAATTAAATTTTAAGATAATATTAAAGAAGATTTCTAAACAATCCAGAAGATGTTCAAAATTATAAAAAAATGACCTAGAAGCCAATAGTACTTATTTCCGTGATCTCAGATCCCGGAATATAATTTTAATGTGAAGAATTCCTGAAAATAAAGTCAAGAATCTAACTAACAAATTTGGACAACCACCTTGAAATGTTTCTGTTGCAATCTTAAAAAAATATGAAAAAAATTTTTTTCTGCTAAAAACGAAAAGAAAAAAATTCCTTTTCTTTTTGGAAATAAGGCAAGGGAAATCAGAAGGCAACAAACCAATTACCCTTCCTTCTCTTTCAAGTGACTGATGAGATTAGGATGTTATATGTTAATTTAATATGATGCGTGAAACTTCCAGCGATGATTTTGTAGCGATTCTGTTTCACTTTTCAAGGTCGGTGTTAGACCATTTGAGTAGCCCGAAGGAGTATGTGAGGAAAGTGGTGGCATATGTGTTGATTGCAATGCTTTTGTTTGCCGAGTTAGGATAACTCTTCATAATGAATATAAGTCTCATTGCGCGGGTCCCTGTTTCCCCTCTGATTAAATTTACAGTTCAGCATTTATCTAGTCCGAACTCCATGTGAGTATCATTGGAAAACCGCTCATTGACGTCAATAACTAGTTGCAGATTCTGGGCTGAACTAGCGTACAGCTTCAGGTCATCCAAGTACAGAACATGGGTCAGTTAATGACGACCCTCATTGTCATGAATTCTGAACCCATTAGATATGCTGTTTAGTATTTTGCTGAATGGATTTACCGCTAAACAGAACCATAGTGGACTTAAGGAGTCTTCTTGAAATATATCCGTCGTAATGCGTATTTATCTAGTAATTCTCGGTTCGCCATGATCAAAATACTTGATTTTTGTACCCCAGAGTGTCACTGGATGACTTAAAAAGTTAGCAATGCTTTTCTACGTTAAATTTACACCTCGCAGAATGCACAGAACATCATCTTTGATGAGAAAATTTGAACTGAAACGATTTCATGAATAAAAAAACTGTCCCGTTTGAAAGATAGAAATGCACCTTTTCCAAGTAGAAATGTCATCAAGTTGAAACGTAAGCTTTACTTTCTTCTAACATAAAATGACCAATATTGACTGACTCATCAGTCAAAAGGACTCTTTCGCCAGTCGAAATGACTGACCTGTGTAGATTTTCTGGGATTTCGCCATCCATATCATCATTATTAATATCCGGATGTGGTTTTAATGGATCCGGTGCATGATGTTCTTTATCCCTAGCACGTTTGCCTTCAGGTTCAATCAAATCTTCGTTGTCCATATCTTCCAAGGGGAGATCATCAATAGGAAGCTGCTGTTTCACTATTATTTTGATGGCAGCTATTTCAACAGCCGAAAGCAATCTGTTCACAGATATTGAGCGTTTTTTATTTGTCAGATTCTGCTTATTCATTTTTGTGGCTAGCTCTGGGTATTTAAGTAGGAAGAGTCTATGAGGTTCTCTCCTCACACTTTCTCCACATTTCTCTGCTAAGAAATAAAGGCGCATAACATCTCTGTACCAATGGTATGTCCATTGTCCACTACTCATAAAGTATGTATCCCACTTGATGCTATCCTACGGTATTTCTGTTGAGGTGGTTGGCTGCCAATAGCTAACATTAGCCAAAACATCCTCTGCAGACATATTTAATGTTCCACTGCTTACCGTTTGTCGCAGATGTTCTTTTTGGCCAGGTCTTTAAATAGTGTCATTGGCCTCACCATCACCACACAGTAAAAAAAGTGTTCCAAATGATACCGAAATTAATATTATTTTGATATGTAACAAAAATGATACCGAAGTTAAGAGCATTTTGATGGGCTGGTGTGAATGATCGACTTTTAAGATCATAATGATCTGATTCTTGATCATTTATAAAGTCAAACCAAGATAGCTGAAGTTCTTAGAGTAGTTTAGCTTAGATGCAAGCTTTTTATTGTTTCTGATCGTTCAGTATGCTATGAAAGTTAAAAAAGTAACGAAATCTGATATTAGAAAATATCACCTGTTGAGCGTTGTGTTTACTTGCCTGTCTTGAGATACAATTTCTAGATTATGTCGTTATTTCACCAGCACAAAGCACTGGCCGCCATTTTGTCCAGTCTGAAAAATAAATAAAAAAATAAGATCAAATTGATCCGAATGGACAGATCATTAGGATCTCAAGAGTCAAATGATCGTTGCAGCCAAATGTTCTGCAAAAAAATTGATCTTTTTTTACTGTGCACCGTCCCGCATGCTGTGACCCTTAGAGGCGGCTCCGGGGGCTCCCTGACGATCCTCAGGAAGCGACAGGCGTTTCAAAATCTTTAATATACTCTCCATTATTATTTATGAGTTTTTGTGTTCTGCTTAGTCACTACCCTCTTCCTTATCTGCCTGCCTGGCATGGAAAACCCTCTCAGTAGCAATGCTACCCCTAACATAACCGTCAAAGTCATGAGAGGAAACCTCAAACCCTACCGCGAAATCAACGCGAGAACACCTTCGGTAGGGATATTTCTATTATTATTATTTTAATATCATTATTACTAAAAAAGACGAAAGATAAAAAAGAGAATAAAGGGGATTTGGTTGGTTGCCTTCTTATTTTCCACCTTTTTTTTATTTTTCTCCAAAAGGAAAAGGATTTTTTCTTTTATTAAAAAAAAATTTTATTTTTCAGATTGCAATGGGAGCATTTTATTGTGGCTTTCCGAATTTGGTCGTCAAATTTCATGTTTCATTTTGAGGAATTCTTTACACTAACTTGATTATTGGACGTTAAATAGGAATTTAAATTTGATTTTAATCTTATTTAAAATTATTATATCTCAACATAATTCTAGTTCTAATTATATTTTTCCCAACATATAGCATACAAATAGTTGTTTCTACATTTTTCTCTTTATAAAAAATGATTTTGGACCTTAAAAACCCCGCGCTTGCGAATTAAAATAGCAAGACATGATTTTATTTATTTTTTCAAAAAAATCTTTGTTTTTGATAAAATAAGTTTTTACAATCTAATAATAGCAATTTAAACGAAAACGTCATCTATAAAAAATTTCAGGTAAAACATTTTTCAATTTTTAAGAAATATTTAATTTAGAAGATATCCCAGAAAGTAGTTTTTTCATCAAAAGAATTTCTGAAATTGCTCCCACTCTGTGTTTCATTTCTAATGATATTTATTTATTTTAAATAATTGTATATTTTAATTATTTAAAATTTTCAATGTCAATAACTAAAAATAACTGTGCTACTTTTTAAGCAAAATAATTTTAAATAAAATGTTACAAATTGTAAAGAATCTTCCAGGAAAAAAATAAGCTACTGTTAAATAAAATTAACTGAAAGTCACAAATTCCATTTTTAATGGAAAACAAAACCTCGAATATGATTAAAGCCATTCAGATTCTTGAAAAATGTCCCCGAACCACTGGGGGGAACGAAGTTTCTAATTTTTTATACGCCTTTTCAATTTTTCATAATTATAGTTTTAATTTTCAGGAAAAAGATAAAAAAAATAAATCAAAAAGAGTTTTTAAAAATTAATTTAAATTCCAAAAATCAAAAGTTTTTCATACAAAAAAACAATTAACTTTGTTGCGATGGGTTCACAAAAAATTGCGAGGAGAGCCCAGCTTTTTAGGATAACTTTGAAATCTTCAGTAAATATAATTGATAAATATCAAAAGAATCATCAAATCGAATTAAATCAACATGTTCTGGAAAATTTTTACGATTCTTAAGAAGATAAAATTGTTTGTATTCTTTTACGATGAAGACCGTTGAACGAGTATAATTTGTATCTATACAATATTTCGTACAATTGAATTCTTCAGTCAAGTAAAATTTTTAGTAAGCTGAATCTTGTGTACTCCAAGGTCTGCTTTTGTACACAATCCAAAGGAGGGGTGATTGCCAAACTGCCAACACTGATCCAGTAAATAATAATAATAATAGAGTTTATGGAGCAAAAAAAATTTTTGTAACAGGTTTGTTGCCTTATTTGATCATATTAAATTGTAGTTATTTTTTTTTGAGGTGAAGTGAACCTACAGTTAAAAGTCCGCAATTAAGCCACGGGACATGTGGTGCGTGCCACGCGCGCTCAATTGTTTTTATCAAATTACGTATTATTTCCATTAGTGCCAACATTGAAGAGATTTAGGAGCGACGGAGCCTCTGTCTTATGTTTAATATTTAACACCTGAGCTCTTCCATATATGGAAAAACAGAAAAACAGATAATTTTAGGAGGCAATAAACCTCCCCCCCCCCCCTCATCATGCCATCACCAAACCTCTTCTCCTTCTCCCACCTCTCAATTAAAAACATGGCTTAAACCTGTTCTGCCGCCCCTGAGGGGATTATTTGAATACGTGATTCCTTATAATTTAAAAGAAGAAATGAGATAGTGACCAGTATATATAATGAAGCATTTTTAATAATATTCATTAGTTTCCCTGATATTCATTTGAAAAAATTGTTATTCAAACTTTTGTATTCTAAATGTGATGAAAATTTCAGCGTTAATTCTTCCCCTCAATGTCGAAAATCGTCACAAAATCTGTTACTTCCTACCGCCCTGTCTATGTGGCGTAGTTCTTGAATAGCCTCTATCATGATACTAAGTGAATCGAAAATTTTAAAATGATATTTTCTGTATTAGTATAACGAAATCAACAAACATAAATCTTCCATGGTATCTAATAATTATTGGTTATTTCTCCAGTGAACAAAAAATTCATAAATCTCGATTTTTTCTCACAGTGCTGGATGCCATGTTGAGTGTTGGAGCAAGAAACAATGCTGGACCTCCAATTTCTCATATTAAGGAAGGAAGCTACGTTACAATGTATATTGTGGGTCTCGGTGCTTTTTCTGGACATTTATATTATCCAAAACCCAGGTCTGAAGATGAACCATTTGATCCTTACAAACCATGCATCCGAGTGCAAATTCCGAATGGCCGGAAGTTGTATGCTGATCTTGAGCCTCTCCAGATTGAGAAAAAGGAACGTTTAAAGGAGAGTCGCTATTTCATACAAATAGGGAAACCATATCTTATCTCCAATAAACTCATCAGCGACCCGAACCCCTTTAACAGTCCCGTTCTGTTAATGAGGATAATTCCTCCCCATGACACTGAGGCTCGTGTTGGAAACTTAAGTTATTATGAAGGCGCTGTTCCTTTATGGACGGAAGAGACTTATAATCGGCAACGTATTCATAATATTCAACTTACGTCCGATAATTCAGGAGCAGGGCCATCACATGGTTGATCTGGGGAACTAAAATTATAAAAAATTATTCTGCCTATTAAAAAATAATTAAGTCTTCCAAATGTCCTCCGCCATTGGGAATGATGGTCTATCATTTCACCACCTAGAGCCTTTGAGAAGTGTAAAACAATGATTAAATACTAAAAACAAATCTTTATCAATAACAAATGGGTTTAGACAGAATTTCTGTCTTTTGCAGTGAAAAAAAAACACATTTTTGTGAAGTAGGTTAAAAAACAATTATTTCACTATCTCATGCAAGTTTCTATTCATTGTAAGCTTAAGTAAACTTTAAGTAATGTATGTGGGGACAAATTTTATACAAATTATGAAACAATGCAAATGACACAGGATTGGAATTTAAATGCGAATTATATCCTAACTTTTAGATCAGATTTTTAAATAGCAAATATTGGATGTATAAATTTATAAAAATTTACTTTGAGTTCGTTTTCGTTTCAAAATACAATATACACTCGCGGCTCGCGAGTTTGAGCGCGCACCTATTGGATCGCGCGTTTCGCGCTTGATTAGGTATTCATCTCGCGCTACGCGCTCGGACACATTTGCCTCACGATTTACACGCGGTTCCTCTAGGGTTTCGGACTTGGTGTGCTCGCTATTACGCGCGTCGCGGGATAATACTCTCTTAGTAAGTTTAAACGTTATGACGTGCTTTTGGTTTAATTACGTCAGTTTTATATAAAAAGAACAACTAATTTACCTAAGGTTCTATCAGCCTTGAGGAACACATTCTCATCCCATCAAGACAGTCGCGCTTCGCGCTCGATATTTTGTTTAAAAGTTATGTAAACCTCGCGCTCCACGCTCTTTTTTGTTCATCATATTATAGAAAACCAAAAGTTTGAGCGCGCTTTGCGTTCCGTTTTATATGTTTATGTTCTTCATATACAAATTACTAAATTTGTATTTGATTTAAAATCAAGAAGGAAATTCTTTTACTTGAGCGTATAGTTCTGCACCTTTCTAATAAATTATAAATTCAGAAAAATTTTTCGAACTATCTGAAAAAGGGGGAAAAATAGTATCTAAGTCGTTTTTTGAATATATACATATAATAAATTTTCAAATAATGATTGAAATGATTTGCGCTTTCACGTCATATTGTCGATGAGAATGTAACATGTAATTAATGTATATTTTTTGGAATTGACTGTCATATTTTATTAAGCAAATTGTTTTCTTTTAATTTCACTCATTTTAAATTGACTTTTTGATTAAGACTCTAATTTTATATGTTACATTTTAATGGAATTCTAATTTTAAAGTGTTATCGATTTCTTCTTTTATTCTTATTCCTCTATTGTTGAATCATATGCTTTCAATGAGTGAGAACTTTGTGTACCTTCTACAAGTAAATGACAGTCGTCCGAACGTTAAATTGAGAACTTTTTTCGTGGTTTTGGTAAGCAAGTTCGAATAATAATGCGTATTCTACTGTAATAATGTATCACGTTTAATTTATTAAAAATATATTAGCTTTTTTTTTAGAGCAATTTTAATAACCAGAGAAAAATATGTTTTATTATAAATATAAGTGACCCGTCCTTTAAAGCTTTTGTCATTGTGAAAATTGAAAAACATTACGTCCTTTTTTTACAATAAACTTCTCCCACTCGCGAACATTTTTGGTCCTTCGAGACTGGATATCTTTCAGTGTGCAACTCCCGCTCCGTGAGTGAGTGATCGTACTACAATTTGTGCATCTAAATAAATAATTTAGAATGCAACAGTGACGTTTGACAATATTTACTCTTGTGTTCTTCTGGGATTATATAGAGTGAAAAGTGACGTTTGAAACCTGATGTTAAAAGACATGTGCATCGGGCAATCTAAGCTGCATCTCTATCAACATTTGCAACGTGAAAAACGCAAAAGGAGCATAAATTTAAGCCGTTTTCTACAGATTTGGCAGAATTGTCCTCATTAGTATGCAAAAGGTTAGTACAGTGTACTTGAATTGCGACAAGTGTATGTCCTTTAGAATCGCATGTTATTAAAGAATGTCAACAATGCACAGAATTTACATTCTGCGAGTCAATTGTATTGACAATAACAAGTGCGCGATACTATCAAATAAAGTGACACTAAAAGTGATTCTAAATGTAAGTGACCCGTCTTTCAATGTTTTTGTCGTTGTGAAAATTGAAAAACATTACGTCCTTTTTTTTAGAATAATCTTCTCTCACTCGCGAACAATAAAAAATGTTGATCAAAAAGGAGGTTTTTTAATATTTTGAAACAATTTTTTATGATATCTTTTTTTGAAATATTAATTTTAGGAGAATATTAAAATAAGATTTTTAAACAAGATAAAAGTTTTTCAAACTTATCCAAAAAGGATTTGGAAGCTTTAAAAGAATTTTGTAACAATTTTATGAAATTTTAAAAAACGATCGAATAAATTTGTATCTATTTGAAAGCTTACGAATTTTTTTAATGTTTAAAGACATGAAGATTATTTATAAACACAAGTTTTAGTAAACTTTTAACGTGACTTTCTACTAATCAGTAGATTATTTTCCTAAACTTAGTTTTGATTTTTAAATCTATTTAACTTTTATTATTTAGAAATTCGCATATTGGAAAAATTTTTCTTAAGAAATATTTTTTGTCATTCACCTCCTCCACCCCCTTCATGTAAGATCATACAGAAAAATCGTTGATCTACCCCTCCACCTACGAGATTTACAGCCCTTTAGGGTGAATAGGATATAAAAATAGATGAATCGTTCACAAAAAATCTAATTAATTTCGTAGCAAACAGGTAAATTTCTAACCGAATATTAGTACTCTCAAGTAAAAGAGACGAATTTTTACCAAATAGTTGCATTTTTAAACCGTAAAGAAAAATTTTGAGCCAAATGGTGAAATTACCAAGCAAACAAGCATTATCTTCAACAAAAAACAATTCAAATGTTTAAAAAATGGTTAAATTTTTAACCAAATCGAATAATTTAGAAAATACAAAAATAGAATTTCAAAAAATATTTCAATTTTAAACTAAATAGTTGAGTTTTTAAACAAAAAAGAGTGCTGTTTAACCACTAGCAGTCTAATTTTGAATCAAACTGTCAAATCTCCGTGCAAAATAGACGTTTTTTGCCGTAGATATATCTTGTGAAAATCTAACCTACAAAGATTGGTTATATTTTAAGCAAAAGGGACAGTTTTTCAATAAAACAGTTGAATTTAAAAAAAAAAGATTAAATTTTTTATCCAAAAGAACGAACTTGTTAGAAGACAGTTAACATTTTAATCTAAAAGGAAGAATTCTCTAGCAGTTGAATTTTAACCATGTAAATATACGTTTTCAACCTAAAAGTTAATTTTTAATCAAATAATAGCATTTTAAACATAAAACAATGAATTTTTAACCCGATGTTAAATAGTTAAATAGTTAAATAGTTATTAATTCAATTTTTAATCAATAACATTAATTTTTTACCAAGAATATATACTTACTACAAAATACATCAATTTTAAACCAAATTGTTGAATTTTCAAATTACAGCAATCTATTTTCTAGCAATAACGGAAAAGTTAAATGTGCCGTGAATTTTCAATTAAAGGATAAAATGTCTAATCAAATAGTTGAAATTTACCCTAAAAAAGTGAATTTTCAAAATAAAAAGACGAATTTGTAACGAGGTAGTGGAATTTTCAATTTAACCAGAGGAACTTTCGATCCAAAAAGACGAATTTTCAACAACACAGTGTAATTATTATTCAAATAATAAAATTTTGATGATAAAAATATGAATTTTCAAACAAAAAGTATTTAGGCTCAACGAGAAAATATCATTGTTGATATTTCAATGAAAAAATATTTTATTTTAAAAAAAACAGTAGAATTCGACTAAGGGTGATCAATTTGGTAACAAAATATTTTAGTCTTTTTCCAAACATGATTAATTTTTAACCCATCAGTTGCATTTTCAAAAGAAGAAGCCGAATTCACTAAGAAACATTTGAATTCTTGAAAAGAAAGTATAAATTTGAAGCCGGATAGTTGAATTTATAACTCAAAAAGTTGAAATTTAAGCCAGGAATGGAATAGTTCATTCTCCAATAGAAAAATAGAACCTAAAACATTCTATCAATTTTCAGCCAATAATAATATATAATTAAACTCTAAACAAAGTGAATTGATCTTCTACAAAAAAAAATAATTATGAACAAAGTAGTTAATTTTTCACCTAAGTCATTCAATTGTATGTCAAAGAATATTGATTCTTAATAGAAATGCAATATTTGCATTTACAACTAAAAATGTTCAATCTTTTACCAAAAATAGAAATCTTTAAGTTTCAATTGAGAAAAATAGATTTCCGAAAGAAAAATTTTTTTTTTTAAATTTGTATTTATTCAGATGATTTAAATGTAAAATCCCTTAAATTAATTTTTTTCCTGCACTTAAAAAAAATTGTTAATCAAATTTTTGTATTCTAAATGTGATGCGAATTTCAGCGTTAATTGAGGCACCGGATTGCAGAACTGCCTCTACGCTCGGCCCGTCTCAGCCCAGTAGGTGCAGGAGAGGGGATGTTCACTAGACGCGTTGATCGAGGGAAAAATCAATTTACATCGCAATAATCAACTTGTCGTTTCTCAGTTAATAATTGTCGAATCGAGTTGATTTTTGCGTAGAAATATTCCCTAAGTTTGTGCGCTTCTCACAGATACAGTTAATTAGTAAAATT
>JAAAKG020193359.1:0-24385 GCA_010014905.2 Druon quercuslanigerum
AAACTCGTTTTCTTTTTTTTTTATAAAAGATTATTTTTTAAGTTGATAATTAAACTATTCCATTTTTAGTTTAAAAATTTTCTTTTTTAGTTGACAAATAATATATTAAATATATATTTCAATTTTTTTATTGAAGATTCATCATTATAGTCGAAAATAAATTTTTTTGGATTCAAATTTAACTCTTATCTTAAAAATCCCTTTCTTTTTTAGTTGAAAATTAATTTTTTCACCTGGAAATTTAACTTCTCGGTGTTGGGTTAAAAACTGATTTCTTTGGTTGAAAAGTTTAACTTTTTTTTTTAAATTCATTTTTTTATGATTAGAAATTGATTTTTTAAATTGTAAATACAACTATTCCATTTTGGTTTACTAATTTTATTTTTATTGTTAAAAATTTGTCCTTTTGATTAGAAAGTTAGGCAATATGGTATCATAATATTATAGAAAATTATTAAAATTATTTAAACAATCAATTACATTTTCAAATAATATTATCTTTGCATAATGCTGGAAAATTGCGATTTTTTTCTAAAATTTGCAAATTTTTTGACAACTTTTCAGTAAGAGTGAAAAATTATTATTAATAACCGTTAACAAATTCTTTGTTTGAAAAAATTTATTACTGTTAAAATAATATTCTCGTTTGTTAATCTTTTTATTTAGAGTGTTTTAATAATTAATATTATATAATAAACTAAGTGTTGAAACAATTTATAATTATTTATAACTATAATCTTTTTTATTATTGCTAGAAAGTAGCAATTTTTTTCCTAGTTAAGACCCTGTACATTCTATTTTATTATAATTATTATTAATTTTAATTTTCAAATTCTATTTTTATAATTAGAAGTTATAGTTTTTGAATATTTAAAAAAAAATCTGTAGAATCAAGAAATAGCTCAAACACCTCGTCAATCTAGAAATCTCAAGTCTTAAAGTTTGAGTTTTATTTTCGTCAGAAGAGGGTTCTTCAATTGCGACTATTTTCTTATATTTAATTTTAGGTAATCCTTTCCGGTTGATTGATCTTGTCACGACATTATTAGTTATTTCGAGACTTCAAAATACATTTACCTACTTCCGAAACGTATTTCCCATTAGAACATTCCATCAGCTGCAGGGTATATGTAAATATTTAGATAGTCACGTGCAGTTAAGATAGATGATCTGGAGGTCCGACTTCCGGTTGAATATCAATACTCTCCTGTGCATAATTCGTGTTGTAGTTTCGCTGCCAACCTAGATTTATATACACAGTAATTTACACAAATCGCTCAAATTATTCAGAGACACTAAGGGGTCATGAATAAAATACGCGACCAATTTTAAATTAATTTTTACCCCCCCCCCCCTTAAACCCCGTCCCTACCCCGCCCTCGTTGATGGCAGTAGTTTTTTTAAACCCCCTCCCAATCTTTTAAAAAGTAATTTCAAACAAAATTATTTTTAATTTAAAGAAATACACTCAACTCCCAATATAAGAATGATTTGTGGTCATGGCTTGCAGTGGCCTTGATCCTGAATCAGCGTCTCGTGAATCATTTCTGTTGGATTTGGACGCTTGAATGAGCACCTCCGCTCTTTCCGGACCGTGGCGCCTCTCATGGTGAAACTGCGGAGACCATCAGTTCTAGGAATATCGTAAACCGGGGTTTCTTATATCGAAACTTTGGTGTAAAACAATTTTTTCATGGAAAAAGGGGAGTAGTTAGAGAATCCATTTTTTGAAAAAAATTGATGCAAATACGGTATTGAATTCAATATGAAACACTTAAAGTTCCTAAGAATTCAAGTCGTTAAACTTGGCTTAAACAATAAATATTAATTAATGAAATTAATTTTAAATTAGGCAGATTAATATTTATCCAGAAATGGAACAGATAAATTATTAGTACCAAACATTAATTTTGAATTTAAAAAAACAAACAATTGAATTTACGACAAAATATTGAAATTTGCAACAAAACGAATTAATTTATGAACTTTATGAAATTTATGATTAATGGAATAGTTACATTTTCAGTAAGAAAGTAATTTATACCCCGCCCCCCCCCCCTAGAAACTATGTTTCAACCAAATATTTAAATTTTAAAGCAAAAAGATGAATTTTTAAACAAATAATTTATTTTTTAAATCATTAACTTTCTACCGAAAACAGGAATTCAACATTTTTTAAATGAATTTTCAAACAAATGAATTTTTAACAAAATAGATCAATATTTAACGACGAAAATTTACAGTATCAGCTAAAAAAATAAATATACAACAACAAAAAATATCGTTCCTACCAATCAACATAAATTTTAAAAAACATAATTTTATAACAAAAAATTTAACAGTTAAGTTTTTAGCTCAAAAAATCAATTTTCAACTAAGAAGGATTTTTTAATCAAGAAAGAAAAAAATATAAACAAATTTTTATATTTTTATAACAAAAAGAAGTATATTAGCAACAAAGTTAAATTTTCAAATCAAATATATTTGTTTTCGTCTGTAAAGTTCATTTTAAACCAAGTCACAAATATTTAACCAGAAAAGATGAATGCTTAAAAAAAATACAATAGTAGAAGGTTCAAACTAAAAACGATTGAAAAAATAAAAATATTTTTTTTAAATATATAAAAAAAATAAAAACATAAAAAACATAAAAATTCAAAAAAGGGTTGATATTTTCTTTCTTTCTGCACTAAAAAATCCTTTTTGATTAAAAATTGATTTTTGTAAATGAAAATTTAACGGTCCAATTTTTTTGTAAAAAAATGTATCCTTTTTAGTTAAAAATTTAACTATGTGGTGGAAAATTTATCTTGATTGGTAGAAAATTATTCTTATAGTTTGAGAATTTATCTTTTTTAGTTAAAAATTTAACTTGTAAATTCGAATTTTTTGTTGAATATTTTTATTTTCTACTAAAAACTTAACTGATCAATTTTTGGTTAATAATTTATATTTTTTAGTTGAAAATTATCTTTATTTATTGAAAATTTATCAATGTTATTAAAAATTCCATTTTTATCCGAAAATTTTTTGTATCCATTTTTGGTTGAATATTTCTTTTTTTAGATGAAAATTTAGATATAAAATCTTCTTGTTTGAAAATTCCTCTATTTTCGGTAAAAATTTAGTTCTTTTTGTTAAATTCATTTTCTCTTGTTTTCTTTAATAAAAATGGATTTTTCCAACTCAGAACTCAAGTATAAACTATAACTTTCAGTTGAAATGTTTTTTTTAGTTAAAAATTTTTCTTTTTGCAGGAAATTTTTTGTCATGTTTGAAAATCGACATTTTTGGTAAAAACTCATAATAATTTTGTTAAAAATTTAACATTTTATAAAAATCGTTTTTTTAAGATTATTTTTCAAATTGCAAATTAAACTATTTGTTTGAAAATTTATATATTTCTTGTAAATTCGTCTTTCTCGGTAAAATATTCTTCCTCTTGCTGTAAATGGGTAAAGTTTCACGAATGTTGTTCACATTTATTTTTATTTGTGTAAAAATTTATTTTTATTCCATACTTAACTATTCGATTTTTTGAATTTGTCTTTTTCAGTTTAAATTCATTTCTTTCATGAAAATTGAATTTTTTTGTTTAAAAAATGACTTGACGATTGCTTACAAATAATTGTTTTAAATGATAATGTGACTCTACCATTTTTGATTGAAAATTAATTTCTTTAATTAAAAATTTGTCTTTTTGATTGAAAATTCATCCTTTTGGTAGAAAAATAATTTTTATGTTTGAGGAACTCAATTCCTGGCTCATCATATTTTGCACATTCCCTGATTAGAATTGTTCTATTGGATTGTTGACTTTGTGTCATTTTTTATGGGGGCCGACGTTGTGTCATTTTTTATGGGGGTCCAGGTGGAAATAGTAGGCATTTGTGGGGAATTTTTAATTATTGTAGTCCTTGTCAGATCTGGATCATTCCTCTGCAAATCTCCAGTATAACCATTTACGTTGGTATTTTTCCTTTTCGTCTGTCCTTACCGTTGCATCTTGAGTCACTTCACAACCTATACTTTATTCCCCGAGAGAATAACCTATACTCTATTCACCGAGAGGTAACCTATACTCTATTCACCGAGAGGTAACCTATTATCTATTCACCGAGAGGTAACCTATACTCGATTCTTCCACGGCTGTGCAAAGTGGAGGTAAGTTGATCCGCCTCTATACTATATTCTCCGAGAGAGTATGTAGGTTATTCTCTCTGAGAATAGAGTATATATTATTCTGTCGGGGAATAGAGCATAGATTATTCTCTCGGGGGATAGAGTATATATTATCCTTTTGGTGAATAATGTATAGGTTATCCTCTCGGTGAATTAAGTACAGGTTATCCTCTCGGTGAATAAAGTATAGGTTATCCTCTCGGTGAATAAAGAACATGTTATCCTCTCGGTGAATAAAGTATAGGTTATCCTCTCGATGAATAAAGCATAGGTTTATCATAGCAGTGTTCTGTATTATGCCCGGACCCCGAATCGCTGTAACAAACGACATTTTAGTATTCCTAAAGTTTTTCCATCTAATCTTCATGTACCAGGCTGCTTTTATTTTGAAAGCATACTGCGATTTCGCATCCTTATGGCGAGTTACGAAGTGAGTGGATTTTGCCATTTTGCTTATTCTGATGTCTGCTTCATGGTCACAACAATGTCAACTTTTAATCCTTAATCTTCGAGACTACGCTTTACATTTTCAGTAGCAAAGTGTCCCAGTCCATGTGCGAAGAGTTTTTTTAGTCTTATCTCCCTGTGATGAGTAGGTGTGAAATAGCATTTCCTTACTTCCTGCATCGTGTTGATGACTGTAGCGAAATCCTCTTTTGTTTGTTTCAGGGTGATGGGTGCTATTTTTTCTTTCTGCACAGTGTTGTCATTTATGTCTTTGCGGAGTCACTTTCCTTGTTATTGTGTCCAACTTCTAAGGACCTCTATCTTTTGATCTGTTTTTCAGAGATCAATATAGGTGCTGCTTCATGCTCTATCTCCGATAAGTCCGTATCTCCAGAGTCCCTCAAATCTGTTAATTAACTTTAGTGGTTTACTATTCGTGGTTTTGCAGTAAGGTTTGAAATTCCACAATGAAAATACCCGAAAAAAGGTTCTTTTATGTTTAAGCGCGCAGTTTTCCCCCTCTCCGCGGGCGAATGGAGTAGTGGGGACTCTCTACTCATTCCCACTCCTCGACATTTGGGGCTCGCGACCCAATCAGAATATTGCATAGAAGAAGATGAATTTTTAATACAATAGAACGAATTATTTAGCCTGCAAAGATTCAATTTAAGAAGACCATATTAGGAATTCTTAACGAGTGGAATTCAGTGGAAAAAATAGCTGAAATTTTAAATTAAGAAAGATGATTTATTAAACCAAATAGTTGTATTGTCAGCTTGAACAAATATTTTTTCAACCTAAAATGGAATCTTCAATATTTTAGTATTTCAGTGGAAAAAAAAACAATTTTTATCAAAAAAAACACTGTATTTTTAACCATTTGAGTTAAAGTAAAAAATACGATTTTTTAACTAATTAGATAATATCTGATCCAAAGAGATGAATTTTCAATAAACAAGGTTAAGTTTCGATTCCAAAAGACGAATTTTCATCAAAATACATGAATAGTTACTATTTATTGGTGGAAATGTATACTTGTTAAGTTGAAAAATTAAATATTTGCTAGAAAATCCATGTATTTTCAATAACAACAAAAGACGAATTTTTAATAAAAATGTTATATTTTTCACCAGACGAAAAAAGACGATTTATCAAGAAAACAGTTTTCAACCCAGAAGATTAATTTGAAAATTTGACTATTCGATTTTTGGTTGAAAATTAATTGTTTTTAAATGAAAATTTAAATTGTTAACTAAAAATTCAACTATTTTTAGTTGTTTAAAACTTTTTTTTAGTTGGAAATTTATTTATTTTATTACAAATTTTTGTGTTTGGTATTTTTTGGTTTAAAAATTTATTTATTCTAAATATATAACAATTTCATTTTGGCTTGCAAATTTATTTTTTTTAGTTAAAAATTCATCTTTTTTTGGTAGGAAATTCATCTTTTGTGTTTAAAATTTATGCTTTGTTAAAAACTTAACTATTTTATTGAAGATTATTTTCTTTTCATGCTTGAAAATTGATGTTTTTACTGAAAAATCAATTTTTCTGTTTGTGATTAAAAATTCATGTCTTTGATTGAAAATTTGACTAAGTTGTGGAAAACACTTTTTTAATTTGTCGAAAATTAATTGTTGAACTAAAAGTATTTTTTTCCATTCATATTTTTCTGTTGAAATGTATGTAATTTGTTAAACACTAATATTTTTTATTGAAATTATAAATATTTTGTTGAAAATTCGTGTTTTTATTGTTGTTAAAATTATACTATCTATTACAATTTTTTTAGTAAAGATTCATCATTATAGTCGAAACTGAATTTTTTTGGATTCCAATTTAACTCTTTTGTTAAAAATTAATTTTTTAACTGTAAATTTAATTTCTCCGTGTTGGGTTAAAATTTAATTTCTTTTTTTTGTTAAGTTTAACTACTTTGTTAAAAATTCGTCTTTTTGATTAGAAAATTAAGAATTATAGTATCATAATATTATAGAAACTTATTGCAATTAATTAAACAATTTATTATTTTTTCAAATAATATTCTCTTTGAATGCTGCTGGAAAGTTGCGATTTTTTTCTAAAATTTGCGAATTTGTTTACAACTTTTCAGTTAGAGTGAAATAATAATTAATAACCGTTAACAAATTGTTTGTTTAAACAAATTTAATACTGTTAAAATAATATTCTCGTTTGTCAACCTTTTATTCAGAGTGTATTAATAATTAATATTAATTAATAAAATATTTGTTCAAACAAATTATAATTCTTTATAACTAATTTCTTTTTATTAATGCTAGAAATTTTCAATTTTTCCCTAGTAAACACCCTGTAAATTCTATTTTATTATAATTATCATTAATTTTAATTTTTGAATTCTATTTTTATAATTAAAAGTTATAGTTTTTGAATCTTTTCTGATAAACATATAATTTTTATTAGAAAAAAATGTATTTTTAACAATTTGAGTCAAACTTAAAAATATGATTTTTCAAATAATTAGATAAATTCTGATCCAAAGAAATGAATTTTCAACAAATAAGATTAATTTTTGATTTCAAAAGACGAATTTTCATCAAAATACATAAATAGTTACTATTTATTGGTGGAAATGTATACTTGATAAGTTGAAAATTTTAATATTTTGTAGAAAATTCATGTATTTTTAACAATAACAAAAAACGAATTTTCATTAAAAATGTAAATTTTTCACCAGACCTGAATATTTAAAAAAATAATAAAGTAGATTACCGATTGTCAACCAAACGGTATTTGCAACAACAAATAATTTTTAATCGAAAACAAAAGTTGCTTTTTTAACCAGAAAGAATAAATTAATACCAAAAATACAAATTAAAAAAAAATAGTTCAGTTTTAAACAAAATCATTAAAGCTTAAACAAAATAGTTCAATTTTCCACCGAAGGGGTCAATCTTTAACCAATAAATTAAATTTTAAACAGAGTAGTTCAAATTTTACCCAAAGTAGTGAAATTACCAACCCGAAAATAAGTATTTTCAATTAAATAGTTCAATTTTCAACCAAAGTTGTAAATATTTAACCAAAAAAATAAATTTATAAATTTATAAATTTAATTATTTTTTTAAAAATTCGTCTTTTAGGTTGAATATTAATGTTTTCAATACAAAATGTAACGTTTCCATTTTTATTTCAAAACTTATCTTTTTTAGCGAAATATTCATGTATTGTTTAAAATTAGTGTTTTTTTGTCGAAAATTGATCTTGTTGGTTACCATGTTTCGTTAAAAAGTCGGTCTTTGTTAAATTGAAAATTAATTTTTTTTAATGATTGATTTTGATTGATTTAAATATTCGACATTTGGTTAAAAAGTAATTTTTTATCGTTTGAAAGTATCACCTATTTGGTAAAAAATTGATGTATTTTGTCGAAATTAACTTCTTTCATCAAAAATTATTAATCTTCATGGTTTAAAATTCATTTTATTGGTTCAAAGCTTCATTATTTTTGTTGAAAATGTATTTCTTTGGTTGAAAATTAATTCACTTTGTTGAAAATTCGACTTGTTTGTTGTGAAAAATTAACGATTTTTATAACTAAAAATTACCATATTGAATTTTTGGTTAAAAAGTATTCATTTTTTAATTGCTAATACAAATACTTCGTTAAAAATTCATTTTTTTCTAGAAAATTATTGTTTGTGGTTGAAAGTTCATATTTTTTGTTGAACAATCGTCTGTTTTTGTAGAAAATTAATCTTAATGGCTTAAAATTGATCTTGTTGATTTAAAAATTTATCTTTTTGGTTCAAAATTCAATATTTTGGTTTACATTTCATTTTGTTCGAAGAAATATTCGTCATTTTCGTTAAAAATTTATTTCGGTGTCTTTTTGATAATCAAAATAATCATCTTGATTTTGTTCAACTATTTGTTCAAAAGTTCATTATTTTGTAGAAAAAATCATTAATATTAATTTAAATTATTCTTTTTGTTATTTTATTAAATTATTTTTTTTATGATTTATCATTATTGTAGAAATTTTTTTCTATTTATATTTTTTTAGTTTAAAATTAAAATTTAACGCTGTGGTTGAAAATTCGTCATTATCGTTAAAAATGAATTCCTTTCTAGAAAATTTACTGTTTCACCTTTGGCTAAAAAAAGAAAATTTAACTTTTTAGTTGCAAATTCAACTTCATGGTAGAAAATTATTCTTTTTGTTTGCAGATTCATTATTTTAGTATGAAATTAATTGTTCCCTTTGCAAATTAATTTTCTCAACTGAAAATTCAACTATTTCATTTTTGGTTAGAAATTTATATTTTGTCTGAAGATTAATTTGTACTCAAAAAACGAATTTCTTAAAAAATTTCAAGATTTCTCAAATAAAACGTTGAATTTTCAACTAAAAACACCATTTCAAAAAGAAAGATTAGTTTCCTACAAAAAATACGAATTTTCAATTAAATTCAAGAATTCTCAAACAAAAACTTTTTTTGAATGATAAAAAAAATTATTAAATAAAAAATAAAAAATTTAACAACCCGTTTGTTAAATTTTTATCAAAACAGATAAAATTTTACGCAAAAGATTAATATTTTACCGTCAAGCCGACGAATTTTGAACAAAATTCAAGAATTCTCGACCTAATATTCGAATTTTCAACTAAAAACATCCATTTAGAAACAAGAAGATTAGTTTATTACAAAAATACCAATTTTCACTTAAATTCAAGAATTCTTGATCAAAAAGTAGAATTTTTAAGAAAGATTTTTTTTTTGTTTTTTAAGAAATAAGTTAAACTTTAAAACCTAGTTCTTAAATTTTTAACCAAATAGATAAATTTTTAAACTTAAAGATTAACTTTAATCAAAACACGAATTTTTAACAAATTTTAAGAATTCTCAACCAAAAATTTGAAAATTTTAAATAAAAATATAAAATTTTAAACAAGAAGATTTGTTCACTACAAAAAAATACGAAGTTTAAGAAAAAATTAAGAATTCTCAATCAGCAAGTAGAATTTTTGAGAAAGAAAAAATTTTTCTTATTTTTAAGAAAAAAGTTAAACTTTCAAACTTAGTTCTTAAATTTTTAATCAAAAAGATGATTTTTTAAAAAAAAAGGTGAATTTGATACCGAGAAAAACGAAGTTTTAACAAAATTCAAGAATTCTCAACCAAAAAGTTGAATTTTCAATTAAAAACATAAATGTTAAAAGAAGAAGATTAGTTTATATACAAAAAATACAAATTTTCCTGAAATTCAAGAATTCTCAATCAAAAAGTAGAATTTTTAAGAAAGAAAGAAAAAATTTCTTTTTTTTCAGAAAGAAGTTAAACTTAAAACCTAGTTCTTACATTTTTAAACAAAAAGATTAATTTTGTAACGTAAGAAAGACAAATTTTTAAAAAAATTTAAGAATTATCGACCAAACAGTTGAATTTTTATATAAAAACATAAAAATCTAAAGAAGATTATTTTAATAAAAAAAAATACGAAGTTTAAATAAAATTTAATAATTCTTAATCAAAAATGAGAATTTGTAAGAAAAAAATAAAAAATTTCTTATTCTTAAGGAAGAAGTTAAACTTTAAAACCTAATTCTTAAATTGTTAACAAAAATTTTGGATTTTTTAACCAAAAGATTAATTTTATACTGAAAAATACGAAGTTTTAACAAAATTCAAGAATTTTCAATCAAAATCTTGAATTTTTAACTAAATTTCAAAAGTCAAAAGTCACCAAATTGGAACCTGCTAAATCTTGAAGCTTTCAATACAACGATATTTCCAATTTTCGAAGATTTGATTTTGATTCTTCAGCTTTCGAAAGCTTCAAAATTTTCATCCACACAAATTCGATAGCATCCTGATAAAAGAGGCTTGCAAAATCTCAAATTTCGTTTCTTAGAAAAATGTGAGCTTTCTATAGTGAATCGAATAAAATGAAAAAGTAAAGACAATTTTTTTATTTAAAAAACTCATTAATTTGGATTTTCACAATTTTAAAAGCTGCACACATTGGACCTATCAAAATCCAAACCTTTTGTAATTCCTTTCTTTAAAAGTCAAAAGTAACCAAATTAGGAAGTGATTTTGATTCTTCAATATTGAAAAGCTTCCAAATTTGGATATAAACAAAATTCTAAACCAATCAAATAAGATGTGCTTCCAAAATCAAAGTGTTAAATTTTCGTTTTTAGAAAAATGAGAGCTTTTATTAGTGAATCCAATAAAATTAAACGTTTAGTAATTTTTTTAATTCTTAAAGCTTACAAATTTGGATTCTTACAAAGTTGAAAGCTTTGAATAGTAGATCTATCTAAAATCTAAAGCTTCCTTATTCGGATTCTTCAAAAGTCAAAAGTTGCCAAATTAAGATAGTAGGAGAGCTATAGCGATACTGGAAAACTTACCGACCAGGCAAGGTTCTGTTCTGTGCTAAATTACCGACATCAGATAACTACCATCGGTCGGTAGGTGTTCCAGTATAGTTTTAGCTCTACTACTTATGATCCATTCAATAGTAAGGCTTTCGAGAGAACAAGGTTTAGAAAATTTCAAATAAATGAATTTTGATCCTTTATCATTCAGAAGCTTTCAAATTTGGACCCACTAAAATTAGAATGTATCCATATAAAGAAAGCTCGATCTAACGTTTTTAAATTGTGATTTTTTTTAAATGAAATCTTCGAGTAGTGTATCTATTAAAATGTAAAACGTTTGAATTCTAAAAGCTTACAAATTCGGATTCTTACAAAGTTAAAAGCTTTAAATAATAGATCTATCGAAAATCCAAATCTTTCTTATTTTGATTCTTCAAAAGTCAAAAATTTTCCAAATTCAGATAGTAATATAGCTACAGAGATACGGAAACACTTACCGACCAGGCAAGGTTCTGTTCTGCGCTAAATTACCGACATCAGATAATTACCATCGGTCGGTAGGTGTTCCAGTATCGTTTTAGCTCTACTACTTATGATCCATTTAATAGTAAGGCTTTCTAGAGAAGAAGGTTTAAAAAATTTCAAATAAATGGATTTTGATCCTTTATCATTCAGAAGCTTTCAAATCTGGACCCACTAAAATTAGAATGTATCCATATAAGAAAGCTTGATCTAACGTTTTTAAATTTTGATTTTTTTAAATGAAATCTTCCAATGGTGTATATATTAAAATGAAATCGTTTGAACATTCCTCAACCGAAAAAGCTTTTATTTGCGGATTTTTTAAATGTCAGAAGTCTCCAATAGCAGGTGCATCTTAAATTCAAATTTGAACCAATAAATATTAGAAAGCTTTCAAAAATAGTATGAAAGTTTGCAAATTTTGATTCGATAAAATTAGAAAATATCCAAATAAATCAAAAAAGCTCCCAAATTTAGAATATTTCGAAGTCTAAAACATCCTATCGTGGATCCACACAAAATCGAAAGCTTTCATACTTGCATTTCTCAAAATTCGAAAGCCGCCAAATTAGAATCTGCTAAGTCTTAAAGTTTTCAAAAAAAGGATACTGAAAAATTTCAAAATATTTGATTTCAAGTTTTCAACATTAAAAAGCTTTCAAATTAGAATTCAACAAAATTCTAAATCAATCAAGTAAAAGAAGCTTGCAAAAACCAAAGTTTGAAATTTTTATTTTTCGAAAAATGAGGTCTTTAATTAGTGAATACTATAAAATGAAATGTTTAGAAAAATTTTTTATTTCAAAAAGATCACAGATTTGAATTGTTACAAAGTTAAAAGCTTAAAATAATAGATCTATCCAAAATCCATATAGCTACAGCGATACTGGAACACTTACCGACCAGGCAAGGTTCTGTTCTGTACTAATTTACCGACATCAGATAATTACCATCGGTCGGTAGGTGTTTCAGTATCGTTTTAGCTCTACTACTTATGATTAGATTTTGATCCTTTTTTATTTAGAATCATCCAAATTTTGAACGATTAAAATTAGAATGTATCCAAATAAAGGAGGCTTGATGTAACGTTCTTAAATTTTGATTTTTCGAAAAATGAAATATTTTAATAATTAATGTATTACAGTGAAAAATGTTTGGAAATTTATAAACAGAAAAAGCTCTAAATGTGGATTTTATAAAATTCAAAAGCTTCCATAGCTTTCAAAATAGTTAGGTAGTTTGCAAATTTGGTCTCGCTAAAATCAGAAAAAAATCAAAAAAAAATCGAAAAAACTTAAATTTGGATTCCTTTAAAGTAAAAAGCTTCCTATATTGGATCCATCGAAAATCAAAAGCTTTCTTATATGGATTCTGAAGTGAAAAATTGTAATTGCTGATGTGCTTTTGTAGAGAAAAATTATACAAAATTTAAAAATTATTGTTAGGATTTTAAGAATGTTGAAAAATTGATATTTTTTATACTTAGCGCATTGAAATTGTTCGCTTTCATATAAGTGGATTGCAGACAAACACTTGTTCCTATTTTTAAACCCACTAGAGAACATTATTTCCGAACTACGACAGTGATCTAAATTTTCGTGGCACGGTTACTGTCCTTTCATGCTCGCTTTTCTCTGATCTTCATTTAGGATTTAGATCATTAGTCCAATTAAAATAAATTAGACTTCCGCAATTAAATTGATTTTGGAATTATAAAGTTTAAATTTAAATCATAATTTTTAAACCTTTTTCAAATTATCCAAATATGAAAGCTTTCAGAAAGTCAATTTTTTAATTTTTGTGTATACTTCATTAATAAACAGATTTGTTATTCTTAAGCTTTCGAAAGCTCAAGTTTTTATAATAAAGTTAAAGCTCGTGAATTTTAAAAGCTCTAGATGGATATTGATTTTCAAAGAATTCAATATTATGAGTAGCCATTATTCTAGTAAACCGAAATTAAGCTTCCGTATTTAACTTGATTTTCGAATCTGAAAGCTTAAATGTGAATTTTGATTTTAAAGCTTTTTTCAATCATCCAAATATCAAAGCTTTGAGAAAATCAGCTTTTTATTTTTTCAATAACTTCTTTATCAATAAAATTCTTATTCTTAAGCTTTCAAAATGTAAAGCTTTTTTATAAAGAATATAAAGTTTTCAAATTTGCAAACTCTAGAATTATGTTTTAAATTCAATTCTTAAAGCTTTTTCCAACCATCAAAATATAAAAGCTTTAAAATTTGGAGAAGTATAATAAATAAAGCTCATAGAAAAATATCAACAGATTTTTCGATTCTAAGCTTTAAAATTTTAAGTTTTTTTATAAAAAAATATATATCATGCAAATTTTAAAACTATAGATTGGATTTGGATTTTTGGGGAATCCAATATTATGGGTTTCTATTTGTCCAATTAACCGAAATAAGTTCCATTTTTAATTCGAAAATTAAATTTAAAATTTGATTTGTAAGCTTTTTTCGATCATCCGATTAAAAAGCTTTTAAATTTTCATACCCATAATGTATAAAGCTCTCAGAATAATAATTACAATGCTCTCGTTCATTCTCTGAAAAACGAAAGCTCAAAAAGCACTCTTTAATTTTTCTTAAATTTTTTATAATTGATGGAATACTTATTTCTAAGCTTTTAAAATATAAAGATTTTCATAAAGAATATAATGATTTCAAATTTTAAATTTCTTATTTGGATTTGGATTTTAGAACAATCCAAAATTCTGGATATCCTTTAGTTCAGTTAACCGAGATTAATTTGATTTACAAATTTGAAAATTTGAATTTTGACAGTTTAAATTCGAGATTTTATTTTTAAACCTTTTCTTTAAATCCAAACATAAAAACTTTTAAAATTTGGATAATGATAATGTATAAAGCTCATAGAATAATCATTAAAAAGCTTTCTATATGACGTTGCAAAACTAAAGCTCAAAAAAACTCTTTGTCTTAAAATTTAAAGCTTTTCAGTAAAAATATTAGGCTTACAAGTTTTGAAGCTTTAGTCTTCATTTTGATTTTAGATTTGAGGCTTCCGAAATTACTTTGTTTTTAAAATTTGAAACTTTAAATTCGATAGTTTTTGTTAAAGCTTTTTTCCAAGCATCAAAATATAAAAGCTTTTAAACCTGGATAATTATAGTGGATGAAGCTCTTATAATAAAACTTACAAATTTTTCCATCCGATTTTAGAAGAATAAAGAATTTGATTTCTATACCCTTTTTCCAAGCATCCAAACATAAAAGTTTTCAAATTCAGATAATTATTATGTATAAAGCTCTGAGAATAACAATTGCAAAAGCTTTATTTCATAAAAAATATTAGGTTTGTAAGTTATCCTTCCGAAAAAACTTGATTTTAAAATATGAAACTTTAAATAATAAATATTATTTTTAAGAAAAGAGAGGATTAAAAAAAATATACCTAAATTTAGATGGGCAATCTAAAATCTACAAAATAGATAGAAAAAGATAGACGTTGACAGATCTAAAATGTTGTTAAATAAAATGTTATTGCATCTTGTGTTCTTTTTCCAAAAAGTTTTTTTTTTACTTTTTAAATATTTTTGTGACCAGATTTTATAACAAACTTGTACATATTTTTTGGTCTAAGAACTTTTGTCTTTTTTTTTTTGTCTCTTGTGTATTGTCTCTAAAAATTTAATTTTTTGTTTTTAATCTTATTTTTTGTGATTGGAAGAAAATCTACTCGTCCTGTTTAAAAATGATTAATAACGAATTCATAGATCTATTTTGGGTTAAAAATTTTTTTTTGTTAATTTTATTTCGTGCCTTGTGTCGTTTTTAAAAAAATTTATTTTTTCTATTTTCAATTTTATTTGTTACGATTAAAACAAAAACTACGTGTCCTTTGAAAATTATTTATGACAAAATTTGAATGAGTTTTCCATATTTTTTAAAAGAGCTATTAAATTATTATTATTATTATATTAAGTCTATTAAATTTTTTCATAACTTTTGTCGTTTGTCCAAAACAAAAACTACGCGTCTCATTGAAAAGTGAATTATGACAAATTTGTAGAGCTTCTCTAGGCGCGTCATTTTAGTTACTTCATTTTTTTTCGTATCTTGCATATTTTGACCAAATAGCTGATTTACGAACTGTTTTTTTCTTTTTCGACCTTAAAAAAGTATAGCAAAGCAGAATCCAATCTGATCAATTTTTTCGAAAGTTATCGTGCCTACACAGACTACACAGACTACAAACTACAGACTACACACTACAGACTGCAGACTACAGACTAAATACTACAGACTATAGAGTACAGACTACAGATTACAAACTACAGACTACATGCTACAGACTAAAGACTACAGAATACACACTACAGACTACATACTAAAAACTACAGACTACAGCCTACAGACTATAACCTATAGACTGCAGACTACAGACTACAGACTGCAGACTCACGAATACAGACTACAGGCTACAGACTACAGACTAAAGGCTACATGCTACATACTGAAGACTACAAACTATAGACTACAGACTAAAGACTACGGACTACAGACTAAATATTACAGACTACACACTACAGACTATGGACTAAAGACTACCAACTACATACTACAGACTGCAGACTTCAGATTACAGACTTCAGATTGCAGACTTCAGATTACAGACTACAGACTAAAGACTACAGAATACACACTACAGACTACATACCACAAAGTGCATACTACAGCCTACAGACTACAGCATATAGACTGAAGACTACAGACAACAAACTGCAGAATACAGACTACAGCCTATAGACTACAGATTACAGACTACATACTACAGACTACACACTACAGACTACAGACTACAAATTACAGACTACAGACTGCAGACCTTAGATTGCAGACTACAGACTTAAGACTAAAGACTACAGACTGCAGACTTCAGATTACAGACTACAGACTAAAGACTACAGAATATACACTACAGATTACATACTACAGACTAAATACTACAGACTACATACTAAATAATACAGACTTCAGACTACAGACTACATGTCACATAATAAAGACTACAAACTATAGACTACAGATTAAAGACTACAGACTACAGACTACATGCTACATACTAAAGAATACAGGCTACACACTGCAAACTACAGACTATAGACTACAGACTAGATACTACAAACTACAGACTACAGATTAAAGACTACAGACTAAAATCTACAGATTACAGACTACAGACTGCAGACTTCAAATTACAGACTACAGATTACATATTACAGATTACAGATTACAGATTACAGATTACAGACTACAGAATACAGACTACAAACAGTCATACACTTTCGTAAAAATCGTTTTTTCTGACTTAGGGGATCTCAAAACGTGAAGATTAGATTGAAAAATAGGTTGAAAAATATAGACATCGATAGATGTTGAATACAGTGAGATAGAGAAGAAAAGACTGCCGGAAAATAAGATAAGACGAAAAGATAGAAAACGATTGACGTGTATAGAAAATGAGAGGATGTGATAGAGAAGAATGTATGGAAAAATATATATTTGCATTTAGATTGGAAAATAAATAGAAGAAGGTAAACATTAATAAATACGGTGAAATAGGGAGGAGGATATTAAAAAAGATGAAAGTTATTTTTAATGGTTATAGAGATGGAAAAAGATTGACATGGATAGACAAAGAACAACATGAAATATAGAAGAGGAGATAACAAAAGAAAATATCGGAACTAAAATTAAACGAGAGACAGAAAAATATTAAAGCGAATAGGTAAGGTATAGGATAAGGTAGAAAATAGGGTATTAAAAAAGATAGAACTAATTTGAGATTGAAAAATAGATTTAAAAATATAAAAATTGATAGATGTTTGATACAATGAGATAGGGAAGGAAAGATAGACGAAAATTAAGATTAACCGACAGATATAAAAATATTGACGTGGATACCTAAAAGATAGGATGTGATATAGAAGAGCGTATTGAAAAATATAGACGGGAATTAAGGTTAACAGAGATAGAAAAAGATTCACATGAATAGATAAAGGATAAGGTGAGAAAGAGAAGAGGATGTTTCAAAATATAGTCGTGCATTAAGAATGAAAAATAGATAGAAAGGTAGGAAAGAGGAGACAAAAAGATGGAAATCAAGATTAACTGAGAGTTAGAAAAATATTTACGTGGACCAAAAAGGATAGGATGTGATAGAGAAAAGAGTGTAAACAAAGATAGACGTGAATTTAGATTTGAAAAATACAAAGAAAAAGGTTGACATTGCTAATGTGTGATATGATGACAAAGAGAAGAGAACATTAAAAGGGATAGATAAGAATTTAGATTGACATAAGATAAGATAGACAAGGGGGGATTCGGAAAAGATAGACGGAAATGTAGGTTGATAGAGGGATAGTAAAAGATTGAACTGGATAGATGAAGGATAGAAAAAGGTAGAAAAGAGGGGATTGAGAAAGATAGAAATGAATTTAATTGAAAAAAGTGATAGAAAAATATAGACGTTGATAGACGTAGAATAAAGAAGAGGAGGTTAAAAAAGATAAATGGAAGTTCAGATTAACAGAGAGATAGAAAAGGATTGACGTGGATGGATAAAAAATCGGATGGGATAGAAAAGACGGTATTGAAAAGGATAGAGTTTAATTGACATTGTCAAAGATGTAAAATATGATAAGTTTTCTCTATCTCTTTTTAGATTTGATTTAAATTTTGGAAAATTTCAGTGACAGTGCTTACAGATTGCAATCAGTGACTCTATTATAGCTATTAATACCAGTGATATTCAATTTTGAAACAGTAAAAATTCTTACTGATTTGATTCAGTGACCCATTTCTTACTGATTCAAATTTATAGAGGGTGCTTCGAGTCGAAAATATTTCGACTTTTAAAGGTCCAAAAGCTTAGAAAATAAAACTCAAATAAAGCAAACAGCTGAAAAAATAAATTTTCAAAGTCAATCTTCTGTTTACTGAAAACACTAATTATCTCCCAGAGTATTTGGAATAATATCGATTGAGCAAAGTCTATCTTGGAAGCAGCTAATAAACATAGCCAAAAATAGAAAATAGAGATGATAAATTTGAATTTAGAGGTTATGTTATTTTCAAACGTATCAGATCAAACCAGTTGCAAGTTAATTTCTGATCTTGTTTCAAGATTCGAAATGATCTTTAAATTATCCTCCAAGCAAGGTGTAGCAGACGTGCCTGAAATAGAATTCAGATATCAAGAGACGCAAGCTGCAAGCCTTTTGAGGTTATGTTCTATTTCGACGCGAGTTGAATTTTTAAGTAACTCTTTCCAATTATATCTTTGATCGAATTCTTTTAAAAATGTGGAAAAGATTATTCTACTTTTTCAAATACCAGTACATGTCGAGAAGGGAATTTAAAATAGGTAGCGACTCTACTTTTAAGTGGAAAATTAAATTTAAGTTAAGAAAGGTTAAGAATTAGAAATTAGAAATTTACCAGGTGAAAGCTTCAAATTTTTAAATTTAGATTCTTTGGTAGCTTTAAAATTTGGATTCGCCAAAATTTGATACCTTCCAAAAGTGGATTCATTGTAATGAAAAAGCTTAGAAATTTCCTGAATCGAAAAAGGTTTCTTTAGATTTTTCTAAAGTCGAAAATTTCCAACAGTAAATTGATTTTAGTTGTTAGCTTTCTTGTGCGGATTTTCAAGACGAAAGTTTCAAAAAAAGAAACTTTTCAATTTCAAGCTTTGAAAATCCAAACATTTGGAATTTTTTTTCGTCGAAAGCTTCTTAATTTTGATGAACTGAAAGTATAAAACTTATAATAACGGATCTATTAAAATAAAAAAGTTTGCTAATGTTTTAATTCGAAAAAGCTTTTTTTGAATTTTTTCAAAACCGGGAATTTTTTTCAAATGTTTCAAATGTTGATTCATCGTAGGTTTTTAAATTTAAATTTTCCATATTCTTAAGCTTTTACTAGCAAATCCGTTGAAAAAAGAGAACGTGTTTTCTTAAGTCAAAAAGCTCTCTTTTGAGTTCTTCAAATTCGAAATATTCAATAGTTAATTCATTCAAATCCAATGCTTTCTTTGAAAATCCAAATGTTTCTAATCTAATTTTCTCAAAAGCTTTTAAATTTTTATTCAATAAAACTAAAAATATTTTAATGCTCGATGCAGTAAAATGAAAAAGTTCTGAATTTCTGAAATCAAAAAAGCTCTCTTCAGATTTCCCCTAATTATAAAATTTCGAATAATAAATTTATTCAAATCCAAAGCTTTCTTGTTCGCATTTATAAGAAAAAGCTTCAAAAATATAAGCTTTCCACTTGTTAGGCTTGTAAAGTTTGAATATTTGAAATTAACATTTTTCGAAAACTGCTAAGAATCGATCAATTAAAATAAAAAAGCTTCGAAATTCCCTAGATTAAAAAAGCTCTCTTGATATTTTCGCAAAGTCAAATGCCTCCAACAGTAAATTTATTCAAATCCAAAGCTTTTGTGTTCACATTTTCAAGATGAGAGCTTTAAAATAAAATCTTTCTTTCCTGAGTCAAAAAAGTTCTCTAGATTTTTTCAAAGTCGAAAATTTTAAAAAGCGAATTCATTCAAATCCAATGTTTCCTTTGAAAATCAAAATGTTTCAAATCTAATTTTCTCAAAAGCTTTCAAATTTTTATTCAATAAAACTAGAAATATTTTAATACTGGATGCAATAAAATAAAAAAGCTTTTGAATTTCTGAAGTAAAAAAATCTCTCTTTGGATTTTCCATAATTATAAAATTTCGAATGATAAATTCATTTAGATCCAAAGCTTTTTCAATGTATTCAAATCCAAAGCTTTTGTGTTTACATTATCAAGATGAGAGCTTTAAAAAAAGAGCTTCTTTTACTTAGTCAAAAAAGCTTTCAGAATTTTGCAAATTTTAAAATTTTAAATAGTTAATTCATTCAAATCCAATGCTTTCTTTAGAAATCCAAATGTTTCAAATATAGTTTTTTTAAAAGCTTTCAAATTTTGATTCAATGAAACTAGAAATATTTTAATGCTCGATGCAATAAAATGAAAAAGCTTCTGAATTTCTGAAGCCAAAAAAATCTCTATTTGGATTTTCCCTAATTATAAAATTTCGAATAATAAATTCATTCTAATCCAAAGCTTTCTTTTTCACATTTCCAAGATAAAAACTGAAAAAAGAAACTTTCGAATATTCAAGCTTTAAAACTCAAAGTTTCAAATTTGTATTTATCAAAAGCTTTCAAATTGGGATTTACTTAAACCTGAACGTTTCCAAAAACGAATCTATTAAAACAAAAAACTTCTAAATGTTCCAGGTCGAAAAAGCTCTTTTTGTATTATTTGAATGTGAAAGACTCCTAATAGTGATTTTTTTCAATTTTCAAGCTTTATATATCCAAATTTTTCAAATATGTATTCTTTAATAGCTTTAAAACTAGGATTCACAAAAATTCGAAAGCTTTTACTGGTGGATCCATTCAAATAAAAAAGCTTCCAAATTTTCTTGAAAAAGCTTTTTTTAGATTTCAAAGATAAAATCTTTGCAAATATAAGCTTTCCAATTCTTAGACTTGGAAAGTTTGAATGTTTCAAATTATCATTTTTTGAAAACTGCTAAGGGTGGATCGATTAAACTAAAAAAGCTTCGAAATTCCATAGGTTAAAAAAGCTCTCTTTATATTTTCGCAAAGTCGAATGTCTGCAACAGTAAGTTTATTAAAATCCAAAGCTTTTGTGTTCGCATTTTCAAGATGAGAGCTTTAAAATAAGAGCTTCCTTTCCTAACTCAAACAAGCTTTCTAGATCCTTTCAAAGTCCTTCAAAAAAGCTTTCTTTAGATTTTTCTGAAGGCGAACTTTTCAGTAGTAAATTTATTAAAATCCAAACCTTTCTTGTTCACAATTCTAAGATAAAAGCTTCGCAAATATAAGCTTCCAAATTTTTAGGCTTGAAAAGTTTTAATTTTTCAAATTAAAATTTTTCGAAAACTGCTAAGGGTGGATCGATTAAAATAAAAAATATTTGATATTTCCTAAGTCAAAAAAGCTTTCTAGATTTTTTTAAAGTCGAAAATTTTAAATAGTGAATTCATTCAAATACAATGCTTTCTTTGTATACCTAATTTTCTTAAAAGCTTTCAAATTTTGATTCAATGAAACTGAAAATATTTTAATACTGGATGCAGTAAAATAAAAAAGGTTCTGAATTTCTGAGTTCAAAAAAATGTCTCTTTGGATTTTCCCTGATTATAAATGTTTGAATAGTAAATTCACTGAAAGCCGAAGCTTTTTTCTTCGCATTTGCAAAATAAGAGCTGCAAAAAAGGAACTTTTGAATTTTTAATATTTGAAAATCAAAATTTTAAATTTGAATTCGTCAAAAGCTTTCAAATTTACATTCATTCAAACTCGAAAGCTTCTTCTGTCGGATCCAATAAATCAAAAAAGCTTAGAAATTTCCTAGGCCAAAAAAGCTCTATTTGGATTTTCCCGAATTATACATTTTCATAATATATATTTATTAGAATCCAAAGATTTCTTGTTCACATTTTCAAGATAAAAACTGATAAAAGAAGCTTTCGAATATTCAAGCTTTCAAACTCGAAGTTTCGAATTTGTATTCGTCAATAGCTTTTAAATTGGGATTCACTTGAACGTGAAAGTTTCCAAAAATTAATCTATTAAAATAAAAAAGCCTCTACATGTTCCAGGTCGAAAAAGCTCTAGTTGGATTTTTTCAATGTGAAAGACTTCTGAAAGTGAATTTTTTCGATTTTCAAACTTTAAATATCCAGATGTTTCAAATTTTTATTCTTTAAAAGCTTTAAAATTAGGATTCACTAAAACTCGAAAGCTTTCACTGTTGGATCCATTCAAATGAAAAAGCTTCCAAGTTTCCTTAAAAAAAACTTTTTTTAGATTTCTAAGATAAAATCTTCGCAAATATAAGCTTTCCAATTTTTAGGCTTGAAAAGTTTAAATGTTTAAAATATTATTTTTCAAAAACTGCTAAGGGTGGATCGATTAAAATAAAAAAGCATCAAAATTCCCTACGTTAAAAAAGCTCTCTTTATCTTTTCGCAGTCGAATGTCTCCAACAGTAAATTTATTCAAATCCAAAGCTTTTCTGTTCGTATTTTCAAGATGAGAGCTTTAAAATAAGAACTTCATTTCCTAACTCAAACAAGCTTTCTAGATCTTTTCAAAGTCGAAAATTTTAAATTGTGAATTCATTCAAATCCAATGCTTTCTTGGAAAATCAAAATGTTTCAAATTTCATTTTCTCAAAAGCTTTCAAATTTTGATTCAATGAAACTAGGAATATTTTAATCAAGTTATATTACAGTATTTAAGTCAAAGAATCTCTCTTTGTATTTTCCCTAATTATAAAATTTCTAATAAAAAATTAATTTAAATCCAAAGCTCTCTTTTTCACATTTCCAAGATAAAAACTGAAAAAAGAAACTTTCGAATATTCAAGCTTTGAAACTCGAAGTTTTAAATTTTTATTCGTCAATAGCTTTCAAATTAGGATTCACTTAAACTTCCAAGTTCCAAAAACGAGTCTATTAAAATAAAAAAGGTTCTACATTTTTCATGCCGAAAAAGCTCTATTTGGACTTTTTTAATGTGATAGATTTCTAATAGTGATTTTTTTCAATTTTTAAGCTTTAAATATCCAAATATTTCAAATTTTTATTCTTCAAAAGCTTTAAAACAAGGATTCACTAAAATTCGAAAGCTTTTACCATTGGATCCACATGAAAAAGCTTCCAAGTTTCCTTCAGAAAAGCTTTCTTTAGATTTTTTTGAAGGCGAAAGTTTTCAGTAGTAAATTTATTCAAATCCAAACCTTTCTTGTTCGCATTTCTAAGATAAAAGCTTCTCAAATATAAGCTTTTCAATTTTTAGGCTTGGAAAGTTTGAATGTTTTAAATTATCCTTTTTCGACAACTGCTAAGGTTTAAAGTCGAAAATTTTAAATAGTGAATTCATTCAAATCCAATGCTTTCTTTGAAAATCTAATTTTCTCAAAAGCTTTCAAATTTTGATTCAATGAAACTAGGAATATTTTAATACCGGATGCAGTAAAATGAAAAAGCTTCTGAATTTCTCAAGTCAAAAAATCTCTTTTTGGATTTTCCGAAATTATAAAGTTTTGAATAGTAAATTCACTGAAAGCCAAAGCTTTGTTCTTCGCATTTCCAAGATAACAGCTGCAAAAAAGGAACTTTCGAATTTTTAATATTTGAAAATCAAATTTTTAAATTTAAATTCGTCAAAAGCTTTCGAATTTGGATTCATTCAAACTCGAAAGCTTCTTCTGTCGGATCCAATAAATAAAAAAAGCTTAGAAATTTCCTAGGCCGAAAAAGCTCCTTTTGGATTTTCTCTAATTATACATTTTCGAATAATATATTCATTGATATCCAAACTTTTTTTTCACATTTCCAAGATAAAAACTGAAAAAAGAAACTTTCGAATATTCAAGCTTTCAAACTCGAAGTTTCGAATTTGTATTCGTCAATAGCTTTCAAATTGGGATTCATTTAAACTTGAAAGTTTCCAAAAACGAATCTATTAATGTAAGAAAAGCTTATAAATGTTTCAGGTCGAAAAAGCTCTATTTGAATTTTTTCAATGTCAAAGACTTCTGAAAGTGTATTTTTTCAATTTTCAAGCTTTAAATATCCAAATTTTTTAAATTTTTATTCTTCAAAAGCTTTGAAACTAGGATTCACTAAAATTCGAAAGCTTTTACTAGCGGATCCATTCAAATGAAAAAGCTTCCAAGTTTCCTTCAAAAAAGCTACTTTTAGATTTTTGTGAAGGCGAAAATTTTTAGTAGTGAA
>JAAAKG020193370.1:0-24384 GCA_010014905.2 Druon quercuslanigerum
TTGATATGTCCATGTCTCGCTGCCGTATAGTACAGTTGGTACAAAAATGGAATTATGTATTGCCATTTTAGCCTTATAATACTTAATAAATCAGAATATTTAATACCTGAACACTTAATTATGGGGGATTATTTCTATAATAAATTTTGATCAGCATCACATCAATAATTATTCCCAACAGTTATGATGAGCTTGGCCAAAAGGTTATATTTTGTGCGGTGTCCTTTCAGAAATGTATTTTTACCAGTAAAAACCCCCAAACTCATAAAAAATTCTTTTTGCTATTTCTGGATATTTTTAATTTTATTTTTTAACAGGAGCCCAACATGTATAAATTATTGTCTAGAGAACTTTAGTGGCACAGCTATAGAAATTAAACAAACATATAAGACCTAAAAATGTAATTAATATATACGAAAATATAAAAGCTATAAAAATCATAATCTTACAAAGCACTTGTTGACAAAGCTCGATGTAAAGGCTTTCAAGTTTCAAATTGTTAGGATTTCACTTTCAAGATAAGGTAAAGACACGAGTTAGTGATACTCTTATTTATCAAGAGTACAAAAGTTAGTTTTTCAATGTTGTAGACGATTCAACCACGAGTTTTTTGTAAGTATGAGTGAAGCAGTTATTTTTTAATACTTAAAGCATGATGACAGCAATTTCCGCATTGCTTGTTAATAATTATTGACTTTTTGTGTCCTTCTTAAGAGTGGATGGGTTTGTGACACCTGTGCACCTTCTTGTGAAATTTCCTTTCCCCTTTCACTATCAGGTCCAAAGAGGTGTTTGTAACTGAAACCTTTTAGTGATAGAAATACGTAATAGGGCTTAAAATGGTTGATTTTCGTTTCTGATAAAGCAAATGAGAAGAAAACATTCAATACCTATTTTTAAATAGTATTAGAAATGGAATATTGTATACTTGTATGAAAACACAATTAGGGAAATACTTGGAATAGTAAGTAACAGAAACCGAGAGTAAACATTTACATAGAAAGCACAACTATCAGTATAGTGTCGTCTCTGTGGCCCATTTCGGGTAGCTATGTCCATACTCACACCACCTCACGTATATCAATCCTCACGCATACGTGACGCTACGAGCGTAACTCGTTCAGAAACATCTCGATTCTCGAAACGGAACAATTACACTTCATATTTCGAACTCGGTGCTTTAATTTAAGGAACACCCGGGATTTAATTTTCACGAAGAGGGCGCCAGGTCCATATGGAAGTGTTTACTCTCAGTTTCTGTATGTAAGGAATATGATGCGATGAGCACAAAATGTTGGCGACCAATTACAAGCTCAAATTCTAGCGCGCAATTTGTTACCAGAGCTATACTGTGTCCAATAGAGGCTTGCAATATCTGATATATACGTATGGCTGTACCACCGGATACCCTGACCATCAAGCGATTTACTGACGCGGGACTCTAACAACTTACTTTACAAAGATTTTTGAGATGAGAATGACCATTAAATGTGCAGACAAGTCGAAAAAAATTAAAGTTAACGACTAATGTTCATTCATCGATTAATGTACATATTGAATAATTATACAAACCTTTGCCTTCTAAACACTTTTCTGTTGACACACAAATTGGCTGACTGTAATTTCACATCTTATTTTGTATGACATTTGTTAAATAAACAAAGGTCCACCGACTCAATTGTGCTTGCTAAACGCTGTCCCTACCTATCGCAGCGTAACAGCTACAGTCAGGCGTCATCATGGCAGCACCGCCTTTTGTATATCTTTTATAAACTGCTTTCAAAATTATTCCCCGGACATATTTACATGTAATTTATTATTGGAGGATGCTACTTTTAATAAAGCCTTTATTTACATTTTGATTTTAATTAAAATTTTCAGTAAATAAAGAAATTCATCGAGGGTATCCCTAACTAGTGCCATGTCACTAACTGGTGTCTTTACCTCATAAAATATTATTATTGTCCAATCTGTTTAATAAAATTCCTTCTTTTTAAACAATGTTTCTATTAATGTGATTTTAATTAATAAAATTTTTTTGTCTATATTAAGATTCTGTACAACTTCAATAACTTTTTAAATTTATTTTGTAATGATAATCGCCGTTGAGAAAGTTGTTCCTTACAGTAGGAGGCTATGGCTTTTCTAAGAATATTTTTCCTGAAAAGGTAATTTATCATTTATTAAAATCGAAGCAATTATACGAATGTTGTAAATAAAATAATTTCATAATTATTTAAACGGTTATTTTTTAATAAATCTAAATTGTTTAATATAATCAATAGTTTCATTCTCAAAAGTGTTCCAAACATCGACTATTTAAGAATTTTAAGTTTCATTGAGTATTCAATTCTTCAAGTACAAAACACCGTTACTTTTTTATTAGACTGCCGTATTTTTGTTTGTGTTTTATATTAAAATTATAAAATTTAAGATTTCATCTTTGAGCGTTCAAACTTTAATATTTTCTCTATAAACCTATTTTGAGTGTAACACGTTTAATTGCCACTAAAGAATATAAATGTTCCTTTTTTACAGTAGAAACTCACTTAATGTAAATGAGTAAAATGATAAATATCAGAAAATAATGCTGTATTTCCATCAGATTGAAACGATAAAAAAATTTTTTAAGGGGAGCTGTAATGGGAAGCTATATTTCATATTCTGATATAAAAATATGTACTACCTGTGTATTTTTAAGAATGTTTACTAAATGAAATTGTCGAAAAATTGGAAATTTTTACACAGAACTTCTAAGTAGAAGTGTCATTTAGACACGTCGAGGACATAGAGAAGCAAGCTTTTGCGCAGTGAGATTCCTTCCATTGAAAGACAGTCTAATTGTTTCAGCTTTCCCATTCTCTTTTTGCAAAGGGAATAAGAGATGTGTTGAACTCATAGTAATAAGTTGCAGAAAAGGGAGTTGAAGAAATAAGTCAAGAAGGAAATAAGGGACTAAACATACCGCTTGTTGGCAGTTGTGCTTCCGCTGATTTGTAGTTACATGGCACGCTTGTTGAGTAGAAACTGCCTACATGTGACGACTATAAAATATTCTCAAGCTGTGCTTTAAAGGGGATGCACAGATACTGACTATAAATGAGAACTCGGCAATGTGAGATATAAAAAACACGCATCAGTCAAAAGCTTGAAAAGACTATTTGACATTTCAATATTAAAAGGAACCTTAAATGTTCACTTTAATTTTTACCACCAATTCTTAGAGTAGTATACTAAAAAAGCTTAAATTGTTCGACTTTAATTTGTTACGATTTTTAAATATAAGAGATTTTCCTACAATTTTTGATAAGTCAACTTGTTTCATTAATTAGACTTTCAATTTGGAAAAGGGTTAGCAGGAACATGCATTACCGCAATCTGTAGGATGTCTATTTGAGTACTTCATTTTTCTGATGTAAACTAAAGTATATTTTCCTGATCCTTATAACACTCCACTTATCAAAGCGTTCCCTGAAAGCATATAAAAGCTTTTCTACTAAATTTCTAAACGATTTTCCGGCATAACTGTAAAATTAAAGAAAAAGGAAATATTTATATGAAAGGGCAAATGTATCAGAGATATTTTAATGCTCGTTATGACAGAAAGAACTTTAAGGAAATAAGACGAAAGAAAAACTTCTACACATTAAAGGAGCAGATTTTGTTTTTTATTCACATGCGCAGCTCAAAACCTTTACGTTATGTTCGAATAAGACCAAATTTCCTCATGTATATAATTTTTTATCCAGTGATAACAAAACAGCAGTACTATAACATAGCATGTTTTTAAATTTATATCTGCATGTCGAAACTTTTAATTTGAGTTAATCACATATAGTAGATTGAAAACACAAGTTTCCTTTTTTTCTTATTTTCTAACCTCTTATAAAATAAAATATATCACAATAACATAACAAAGTTTATTTTTTAATGAACATTAACATAACCAGAACTTCAACTTCAATCATCTTCGAAGACAATCGATGTAAAACAAAAACTGCAGCACAGTGATCTACATGAAAGAATAAAAATTTGCTTATTTTTCTTGTACTTTAACAATTGATCAAGACCTAGACCTTAATATAGAAAATATAAGTTTTGTATACGCACCTTTATCCCGAAAATTTCACTTTGACTCATCTTCGAAGAAAATCGAACTAAAAGAAAATACTCCAGCACAGAGGTCTAAAAACAAAACTTTCTTATTTTTTCTTTTTCAGCCTATAAAAGCAAAACAACATAATGATACTATCTCACATATTATTATCTTATACACATCTACATATAAATACATTTAATTGAAACCATCCTAAATAAATTTGGATGAATTTTAAGATATGATAAGACCTGCACGAAAAAACAAAGAAAAAAACTAGGGTTTGTATTCTAACTGGTTTTTAATTTCAAGCAAGCTGCAACAAATTGGTACGTTTCTTGTTATAAGGGAATTTGAGATGATAAACTCTTTCGCAAGTACACTGTAGAACACGTATTTTTTATATTGAAAATACCATCATGAAGTTATTCTTTTCGAAAACAGGACCCCTCGTCGAAAAGTCCATTCAGGCCAAACTATGACAAGTCAAGTTACCCAACTACCAAGTAGGCCCTAATTTCGCTCCCCAATTACTCCCAGATTAGGCTCTTCCAGATTTCGGCTTGTAACAGTGTGTCATACCTATGCTCAATTAGGTGATCCAGTTAGGCAATCCTGTATATGCCTGTTTAACTTAAGAAGGTAATTTTAATTCATATTATATTAATTTAACATTTTTTATGTGCTGTACTTAAAAAATGGATTTCAATGAACACTACACATTTTTCTACAGGTGGACACTGTACTTTTGAATGTGATTGTGTAATGATAAAATTGTCGACACAATTCTTTTTCTGCCATCTTTATGTCAAAATGCGTTTTCAAAAACAGACCTTAAAATATTATTATACAATCACAATTGCGCGACTTACATGGCTGCACCATTATACGTCCTCTACAAAAGAACGAAAGCATTATAGAGGAACACAAACGCAACATTCTGAGTGGCCAAAATGGATTACAATGAATTACGAAGTGTTTTATTTGTACATTAAAATAATTTCAATGGTATTTCTGCAACCATTTTTTTCTGATACCAGGTTTTGGTTCGCATGGCAAAACTTTTTTGTGCTAAACAATAATATTTGGTGCCATGAATATTTTTCTCAATGCGGGTAAAATAATTATAGAATGTTTTCTTTTTATTACGTAGTGTGGGTCAGAAATTTAAATTTAGGAAGTCAAAAAAAGGACAGCAAGGGAAACTTTTATTTTGGGTTATTTATAAACTGTGAAAAATTCTAAAAAACATTGGTTATATATCCTGAGTTTGTGCGGGGAGAAAATAGCTTCCAAAAGGTCGTTTTCATTAGAATAATGGAAATACCGTAAATTAACCTTTTTCTTTATGATCTGTAAATATAGTCAAAGTTTAGAAATTTAATTTGATGCACTTTTATCAGGGAATCCATTTTCCCTTCTACTAGATATTTTTATTTATATTATATTAACACAAACTCTTTTATCCCAACATTAGAAATACATTTTTTTCAGCAGCGCCAACCCTTGGCAAAATTAATCTAATCCTGGAAAAGTGTTCTTATATACATGTGCCTTTATTGTGTAAATTTTAACATTTAAAAATTCCGAGCAGGAAATTTATTTCTATGTTTATGATCGAAGTGCATCTATACTATTACGGAAGCAGTATATTTTATTAATTAATTACAGTTTTCTAAGCTTAAACGCACAATTGGAGTCAAATTGACGCCCGAGAACTGACACGCAAAAATGTTTATAATTTATTTTTGTAACCTCTTTTCACGGGAAAAAGTAATAGCACCTGGCTGAAATTCCGAATAACAATAAAGAAAAACAACACGTTCGACCATAATTGCCAATAAATAATAAGAATTGTTGGTCAACCACTATTATTTGAAACAGGACTATAAGCTATTACGCTTATTCATAGAACTATATATTTTGTTATTTTGATCTCTAACATTCATAAATGGTCTTGTCTTATCCATGGTTATTTAGCCTCGAGGCAAATTTACATACTACAGGTAGGGGGTTCGCAATTCGCAGTTACAGATAGAATTACCTGTCAGATAAATTGGGCAAAAGATGATAAATTAAACACCTCGGGAACAGAGTTGCCCTGTCTGCAAATTGGCCTCATTCCTATTATTTAGTAAGCGAATAAACTTGCAGACAACAAACCTCGTTACTTCCGCGTCGGACCTCCTTAGAGAGAAGTGTCGGAAGAACGGAATAGTTAAATGTAATTTTCGGATAATCGTGACGATTATCGGCGTGCTTAGTCCTGGCAAAACTGATAGTGGAGCACGCGTGACAAGATTGGGAGGAATTAATGCCTCTGGTGATAAAGATCGGACGTTGAGGTTTATCTATGTATTTCCTCGACCTGAAACGCCATCCCACACATGATGCTCACTGAAGATTGCATGCACAGATCGTATAAAGTTGTAGAATGAATGAATACAATCCATAGGATACACGTAAGATCTGCACTATTTTAATTAATGAGTATTCCCCTTCATCCTTTACTGTCCCTATTAAAAGCAACCCTCTACGCACGTAAACGTCGCATAACTACTCGTAATCTGTTAATTCACGCTACCTAATGTCCGACTAAAGTGCGAGCTTTTCAGATTGGCAAACCCTGGTAAGCCCCACTGACAACTCTGAAGTACCACAGCCCTTCTGTGAGTGACGGCTTACAGGTGCACCGCAGGGTTCAAAGATTGAACTTTAATGTCTTCATTAGTAGCTATACGTTTGATGAGATAATTTGAAAGCATTAGTTGACGAATGCTTTCCATTAACGGATTTTTGTATATTAGTAAACCGGCAACCGTAGCAAATCCATAAACTTTTCAGGTTTGTTATAAATAGTCTTTTTAATAAATAGACATCATTTCTACTGATAATAAATCTATTTATGATAACGAATACAAATTATGTCTATACATACAGTTCTTCACGCTAACTTCTATTTTTTTTTGCTTTAAAAAGACAATAGATTTGAAAAGATTTTTCGTTAAACTCTACGCATTTAAGACACTACACACATAATTTCTCTGATTTAAGCAAGTTAAAGGAAGTTTAAAAAGGTTTATACTACACAATACACGTTAATGTATTAAGTTACATAATGCACGCAAAATTGAACACATTACAATTTCCATTAAAATTAGTACTTTAATAAGGCTTATACTGTACAAAATATCTGTTGGAAACTTACAATACTGTGGAATTTTACAAAATCGCATAGAGTTTGCTGTATTGGAATACTCGATGATGTGTATATTGAACTGTGCACATTATAGTCTCTACACAGACGCTCTACCAAACAATTATAAGGAAGGAGGAGGGTCACGACAATTAATTCATGTATTAGGTGTGAAAGGTAACTGAAAACAGAAAATCGTAGCGAAAGTACCTATGTAGTAGCTATGAAGATTTACAATAATCCAATAAGTCCAATTTTCGAAGGTGCTGTATTGATTTGAAGTAAACAGAGGAAGACTTAGAATTATGATCCTGAACTGAAATATTCTTATTTTCCAATTTTTCCTTTTTGTATCATATTATTCCTAAGAGGCTAACTATTTTAAATTTCATATAAAATTAACTATGTAGAAGCCACAAAAATTTGTATTGATGTAATAAAGTCAATATTTAGAGTTCTGCAGCTAATTTAAAGAAAACAAAAAAAAATTTCGAGTTTAATTTCAACCAAAACTTAAAAATTTTCTTTAAAAAATCCTATTGTTTCCTGAGAGACTGGCATAGGTGTAAAAACATTCAGATGTTCCATTGAGATTCGAAATTAAAAACTTTCTAAAAATTTTAAGTTTTCTATGAAACTAATCATACAGAAGCTACACAAATTTGCATTGATGCAATAAAGTCTGTAATGAATTGTAATACAATAATAAATAAATAACGTAATAAAAATTCTGAAAAAATTAAAATTATAATAAAAATATAATAAAGGCCGTAGTGAATTTGAGGCAAACATAAAAAATTAAACATTTTCATCCTAATCTGATATTAAATTTTTTTAAACATTCGCTGTTGCTTTCAAAAGACTGTAGATTTTGTAATTTTTTAAAAAAATAACTACACTGCAGTCGCGTATAGTAATCCCTGTTTTGAGTAATTCCTGGCATTGTTAGCCCAAGCAGTTTCTTAGCTTAAGGGATGAGAGGCGGTTGCGAATAATGTAGCGAAGATCGCGCAATATTATGTATTCACATTGGAAACGGTTCCCACTGCCCTGACTGTTTACGTTTCGATTTCCCCGATCTGGTAACAAGGTTCTTTGCAGGCAACCCTCGACACTCTTATCAAACCGGGATTTTGGGGTACGCAGAAGCTAACAAAATTTTCATTTATGTAAGAAATTCGTTTATAAAAATGTTGCAGTGAATTTTTTGTGGTCTGGAATTTAAATTATATCGAAGGAGAGCTGCCGTAGTGTGACTTGCTACCAACATAAAAAACGGGGATATACACTGGAACCGCAGTTATATCCTCTCTGACATAGATCTTCTCGCACTTATATCCCTTCATAACTCTCATTTATGTCCGCTTCGCATCCACCACCTTGCAGTACCACGTGACAAACAAGCCAATTTGAGCATATCCCGGCCATTTCCCCTTCGATGAGCAGCATAGGTGGGATCTCCTTCCGGGAGGATATAAGTCAATGTTTACGCTCTAGGACGGCGGATAAAAACGCAGCAAAAGCGCACAAGTCACAAAATGGAGAACATCGTTATTATCGAGGTAAACATCACTGTCATGATGTCCACGTGATGTTTAGCTCGATTTTGACTATCCTAAGCGATATAATTGATGGAAAAGGTCCAAAACATAACTCTTACTCAATTTTCTCCATTTTGTGACTTTTGCGTTTTTTCTTTTCACTTCCTTTTCACGTGGACATCACATCCGTGATGCTTAGCTCGATCTTGAATATTCCAAGCGATGTGCTTGATGGAGAAGATCGAAAACATAATTCTGAATTAATTTTCTCAATTTTATTACTTGTGTACTTTTGATTTTAATCTCCTGAAACTACAACTACTTTGGTATAGTTACTTATAGTTATAGTATAACTGCAACTATAACTGCTATAGTATAGTATTATAGTAAGGAAATTTAACGCAGATCTTTTCATGTGCAGACTTAATACGTAGTCTAATCGTGTGGAGTTGATCGCATCCTTTACAATGCCTACTGAACTTTATTCGGAAGAGAAATTTACAGTTGTAAAAAAGATGTGCCATAATATGAATTAATATGATACACGGCGGTATAATTAAACTAGAACCAAGCAAGTTACGCTTACACAGGAAAGGATTTGACGTAAAGGTACAATAATAACAGCAATTTATAAAACACACAGTATATTTATAATTAGATTATCGTAAATTAATTATTATACATGTTTTTAAGGCAGAATTGCAAAAGTATAATATTGTTAAAATATAAAAAAAGATTATAATACTTATTAAGTTTTTTTCAAACTTCATAAAGTTTATTTTAAGGTACAACATGCCACGGGAAAAATGAATATTGTATGATGTCATATAGGGGAGATCAACCTACAATAGATAATCCTTCATTATAAACACAAACAGGAGTATACTAATCAATTATAATTTTAATATATGAACACGTATCGTGGCTCAACTATTCACGATCATTATCTACTGTATGGTTTAGGCGACGTTGCGCTCTATAATCTACGATTCTCTTTGAAACCCTTCAAAGAATATACTGTTTGTTATTGTTTACATAGATTTAATTTTCTATTGTTCTTTTCACTAGAAAGACAATACTCCGCATCTGCTGAGTCTCACGTAGCTTTTGGTTAGCCCTTTTTTGTCCAGAATGGCTGATCCTTAAACTTAGTCGTAAGATCGTCTTAAGACCTAGAGTTAGCCACAAGCCAAGAAGTAACGTAGACGGAGTTCTGTGGACTTTATAGAAGAAGCTGGCGGAAATATGTTCTGAGTTTGCTTCCGTCAGAATTATGAAATAGCTTGGTGAGCCCAGCTGTTACCAAGTTCCAGTGTTCTCGACAACTGCTGGGTGCCCCGATGATAAACAACTGGGCGATACTCAGAAGGGTATTATAACTAGGAAAACAAAAGTGTTCTTATTTCAGATGAGCGCATTTAATATAGAGCTGTATTTGTCATCGCAGCAGGACCGCTGCCTCGACTGGCGCCGCTTTAACTTTCAATGAAAAAGAACGATGCGAAGAAGAAATAGTGCAGCGCAGAACAGGGCGAAGGAGGCTCTAAAGAAAAAGCCCAGGGTGGAGGCCAAAGTTACAAAGTCGAGTTGGTTATTTATTGCAGACTAGAGTCTTATTGGACTTCGACTGCTTTTCGCTCCACTGTTTCACGTCTGTTATCGTTTAGGTCGAATGTTACCCTAGGTCTGTATTAGCTACGAGCATTGTCCTCTAACTAGCTCAGTTACTTATATACCGTCTTCTAGAAAAACAACTCCTACACTATCAAAGTTAGGAGCTCAGTTAGTATTTCAGAACGACGATGTGAAACCTCATTCACTTATTGGCATTTTAGTCAATATATCTATTAATGTTTCATTTGTTGCCCGAAAATAGTTGCGGAATTTTTTAATTTCTTTGAGGTACAGTTAGAGATGCTTGTTAGCCATAATTTATTTATTGTTTTATTGTAAACTCTGAAAAAATTACAAATACTTAATTTTAATAAAAACTTTATTTTCAAAACTGTTTGAAAATACTTTTTTGAGTTTTACAAAAAATCCCAAATTTTAAATTATTTTAGCTTTTTTAGAAGGATCTTTTATAAAAAAAAAAATGTTAATGAAGGCAGGAATATTGAAAAGTTTTGGTAGTTTCAGGAATAGTCTGTAATAAAAATGATGAGATTTTTTCAATAGAGGAAGATTTAAACGTTTTTCCTACCAATTCAAACGATACAACTTTTACTCAATTTTATTGGAAAGAAAAAAAGAGTTATTTTAAATGTAACCGTCCCCACACCCATGCATGTCGCACTATAATATTCCGTTTCTACTTAATGAGAGTACTTGGATGAAGCTTGACCCCTCACCATACTAACAAAACGACCTTATTTTTGAATAATGTTTCTTTCTCCTAAATTACTCTTTTATCTACACTCGCAAAATTATTTGTTTGAATGAAACAAATTGCTTCTTTGATACAGAACCAAGGAAATATTTGTTCGACTAAGTCTATTTGTTCATTTAAAAGAATCAAACAAAGTATAACTTTGATAAAGGGTCCGACAAATGTATGTTTGACTTAAATAAACATTTTTCTGAGTATATGTCTCGATTAAAATATTATAATTTGATTTATTATTAAATTTTAAGAATGAGTATTGGGAAAACATTCAGCTGAATTTTCTGCTGCCCATAGGATCATTTGACATGATAATGAAAATTATTGTTAAATGAAAATGATGGCGAATATTGATACATAAAAATAAAAATAATCGAAAACAATTATATTTAGCAGATACGAAAAATGAGAAAGCCAGGGAAACCTCGTAATTTTATTTTGAATTATCTGCTTGATGTTCTTTTTATTGCTCAGTAGAGAATCAGAGAGAGAGAGAGAGAGAGAGAGGAAAGTCTTATTGTTTCGCGCATGTTAAAATCAAAGTTAATCGATCATCTATTTAAAAATGAAAGTGATATTAATGATGTTGCCTTTTCAAATATGAAATATTACTTTTGATCAAAAACTTCAAAACCTACAAAAACACTTATTTTAACAGTGTTTTTGCAATTTGATTTGTTCTTTCTACCGCTTCTGTTACTGAAACCGTTTGAGCAATATTTTAAAATAAAAACATTTTTAAACAAAAAGCAATCTTTGACAAGTATTAATTTATTTTAGAATTGAAAACAGTACAGTTGCAGGGAATTTTTGTTATCAAAAACTGAGCCATAGCGATACTTCTTTTTTTAATTAATATTGAATATATCGTTACAATTTACGCATTAAAAAAATAAGTTCCATGTTTTGACGAATTATTGGTTATTTCACATTTAAGAAGGTTTCAAATCTAAACCTAATTTTAAAACAAAGCGCTTTTATTTAGACACATAATTTTTAGAAAAAGTTTCATATATGTCATTTCAAAAACATTTTAATAGAAAATTGGACGCAAGTTTACCGCATACCTACCTGTCGAAAATACAGTTTTAATAATTCCATAAAACAACCTCCATAACACATCAAAGCCTTTGTGAACGGCGCCGTGGTTCTACGATTACCTTCATTATTTGATAAATCTCAACACTTGGCATTTAAAATTTTAACACTGCTTTAATTCACTTTCATTCTTTTTATGTTTTACAACTTTTATAAAATAAATATTAAATATATATTAATACAAAAATTGATTTAAATATGAATTCGATATGCACTTGACGTACACACTGCCATTTACTGACAACGATTAAACTATGTATATCCTCACGGGCATACGCACTGTTCTCTTCGTTCGCGAATGTTTTGTCATTTGAATCTTTTATGGAACCGAATTCTCAGTTTATATCAATAAACCAAGTCCTGCAATCTACATATTTGCGGTTCTAAATATAATATCACTATAGAGTTTTTTTCATTGCATCAAACATTGTTTCTAAATAGAGTTAGTGGCAAAAAACTCAATTCGTGTGCATTCGTCTCTTAAAATAAAAACTTGATTCCAAAAATTAATTTTATCGTTCTTTTTTTACATTCTCATCATTCGTGATTGAGAAAGTAATAGAATTGATCGAAATTTAACACCACATTTTTTCAACGGATCTCCACGTTTCGAGAACACTTGAACCAGAAAATCAAATTTTTATAATGGCTTCTGTCTGTCTGTATGTCCGTCCGTCTGTAAACACGATTACTGTCGAAAAAATGAACGAATCAGATTGATGATTGGCACACTTTTTTTAGATCCTAAAAGGAAAGACCAGTTCGTTAACCAGATATTTTGGATGAAAATTCAAAAAGTGAGCGCAATTTGGAAATTTTGGAGACCAGTTTTTTCTAAATTTGAAAATTCTTTGTACGGATATTGATAGCATTGAAAAAGACAAGCAATTTATCTTCATTACTTTTTTGAATTAAAAGAAAATGTTCAGTTTTAGAATTTTCAAAGTTTTAAGAATCAATCGAAAATCAAAATTTTAAGCTAAATAACGCACTATATGAAAAAAGTCAAAAAAAAAGAGAATCATTGCTTTTTCTAAGCCCTGCGAGATTATCATAACAAATTTTTCTATTTTCTTAAAAAATCGAAGATTAAAATTTTGATTGCACAAAAAATAATGAAAAATAAAAAATTCCACGTGGTGCTCAAACTATTCAGGATACAAAAAAAGATGAAATAACAAAAATCGTGGTCCCAAAAAAGATCTCCAAACCCGTTAATAATCGCTTCTTGACAGAACGTTTACTTTTTGTTTTATTTGTGAAAAATAATATTGAAAATCAAAAAATAAAGTATGGAATAATGACACAATTTACGAAAAAGATGAGTTAAAAATTAATTACCTGAAAAAGAGCTACAAATTTGTTATCCATAAACAATTATATAAATCCATAAAAATATTTCCGTTAAAAATAATATGAAAACCAAAATTCTATGCTTAGCATAACAACGCGAGATAGAGAAATATGTCCGAAAAACTATCGTAGTTTCTTATTTATTTTAAGGTGTTTTAGAAAATATACATTTACAAATGTCTTTTAAAAATCGAGAATATGAAGGCGCATATAAATACTGCGATTTAAAGGAGATATTTTTGATAAAGTTTTATTCAAGCATTTCAAATGCAAAAAATTAGTATCCGAGCGCGAAGTCACGCCAACAGCGCGCTATGAGAATATGTGCCCGCTAAACGGGCAGATTTTTGTTACTCTAATTGTAGCTTTAATTGAATCTAATCTTTTCTGCGAATCATTTTTTCAATCGTGAAATTGATACGGTAGTGAGAATTTTCTTGTGAAACTAGACTGATCTGACATAAAATCAGTAGATAAAAATAATGAAAAAGGAAGTTAAAAAGAGAAATTTAAAAATTGATTTGGAACACGAAGCGAGTATCTTTTCATTTCTTTTGACTTGTCGCTGGATATTAATTTTTATGAGGAAATGAAGTTGCAGGGTGAAAAATCAAATTTCCGGCGGGAGAATACAAAAGAGCAGGGCGACGTGTGCTGAAGTACAAATGGTTCGAACAGAGGGCAATTCGAGAAAAATCTAAGCCCGCATCGCGCACGTGTGAGACGATGAGGTTTTGATTTGTCGACTCTGGTAGAGCAAACAAGCGGTGGGCGAAATGAGAGACTTGCTGGTCAAGCAACTTTTCGCGCCTCAGGCTACTTCTTCTTTTGGCGATTAAAATAAAAAAGGAAGTAAGCTAAAATGAACACCATAAAAGCAAAAAGCAGATACACGAAATGAAATTAGTGCAAATAGAACTTTTATTACTTTTTTTAAAACATTTTTAATTAAATTATGGGTCACTAATTTTTAAATCGCTGGGTTGGCTTCTTTGAGTTTGATCAACATTCATATCTGACATGCAGCTATGACATAAAGGTTTGCCAAATAATGATTTAGAACAAAATTTGGCCTCAAAAATATTTCTAAACAAACACATTTATAAATTAGGAAACTCAAAATCAAAATTTTTAATTTTGATACGCCTAAAAGAGTTTTTAGGAATTTTTGATAGATTTTTTCTATGAAAAATTTGACGATTTTTTATGGAGTTTAGTTCTTAACTTCTTTGAAAGGATCTTCGACTCTGTTTTTTAAAAACTTTAAAAAATTGTGATTTTGACTGTGTCCTGATTTAGTATTACAAAGGATAGCTGCTGTGCAAAAATATTCTCATTCTATATTGTTAATGTCTTCTAACGATTAAAGTAAAAACTATACTCTTCGTGAAAAAATTTTCCAACGAGAATTTGTACATTGTTGTTTTTCAAATAAAACGTGTTGCGTGCTAAAATTTTTTCGCATCTTACATAGTTTGACGGAAACTGGAATGATGTTAACAACATGCTGGTGGCTCAAAAATGCATAGAAAGAATGTTTGTTTTGCTGGGGAGTGGACTATCCCCCTCCTCCTACTTCGGCTTCAAATCCGGAAAAAGAAAATTAGTTTCTTTCTTCTAACTTTTGATTGTAATTTGGGGAAGAACATTCTTGTGGGCTTTTGAAATAAGTTCTACCAACTTGAGAAAGTGTGGCAGGAAAATAGGACTTATAGAAGACTTTTGAACGAAATACTCGGTGCTCCGGAAAGTGGCCCTAATCCAAAAATGTCAATTTTTCACGTAATCTACCGTTTTAAGCATTTTATTCTTGCCTCTTCCATGGATTATTATTGTTCGTGAAGTTAAATCTATCAACATTTTTTAATAAATTACAAATGAGGAACCAATTATAATCGTTTCTATAATTTTTTTTCTCGAAAAGGAATCTTTTTTCTGACAGAATCATAATGTAGGTTCACTTTTTAATAATCAATGTCCGCTTTACATTTTATTATACAAATGAGAATGGTTTTAAAAATTCCTTTTAATAAATATAGAATTTTTCTTTCTTACTGCTAAAAATATTGCAATTGTGATTTATCAGAATAAAATTTCAATATTTCATCCTAATTTTCTAAAGAAGTTTGCCCTTTTCTTTAAATTATGATTCTGTGTTACTTTTTTGTATGTAGCATATATTTATATAATAGTCTTATTATTTTAAATGTTCTTTTTGTTTAAGTAAATGAGCAAGTCGTAGCAAGTTTGAAGTGAATAAGTTACAATTCAAATGAATTTGTTATAATTTTCGTATAAATATAAAATAATAGAATTAATTTTGACAACTTTTTTTAATTCAAGCTCTGATAATATTTTGAACTACTGCGAGCAATGTTTTTAATTACTGAGGTTATTAAGAATTGTTAGAAATAAATTATTATAAATCCATAAAATTTCCTAGTATTGACAAAGTGAAAGCAGAAGTGAATTTTTGTTGCGGGTAATTTTCTAGTGGATAAATTTGAATTTTTTCTCATCGAAACAAAACAAAATTAAATCAAGTCGACATGGTAAAAACTTCTTATATAGCAGGAAAATCTGTGCACGTTAAGTTTCTTTTCGTTGCATGTAAATATTACTCAAAACTTTCTGTAAAGATTAAATTTAATTTTTCCTGGGAGAAATATTTTATCTCCTTGAAAATTTTTTTATTTTGTAAGTCTCACTATCGCTAATCAAACTGGGAATCCGAAAATTAAGATTAAAATACTCATAATAATCACGACCCACTATGTGATGAAGAAAACAAAATATCAACGGAGAATAGGATCAAGAAAGTGTTGATCATGTTTTGTAAACCTAAAATCTCTATGTAACTTTGATATGTAATTTTATTTTTAATTATATAGACATGGTAGGCGTGAGAATATCGATCGCATGTTTTAAGAATGTATAGTTAAAGTTTCCGCCTCTACATTATCTTGGTAATCCCGGAATTTATATTTTCACTGCTCCACTTAGTAACTTAGGAGCGAAGAGAAAATGAAACGTACTCCCGAGTTAACAACTCAATCTCGTAGTTGATTCCATTGCAATTTGGCAAATAAATATAGAAAGAAGCGTCTTAAACTATTATTTGGGTTTTACTGATATATTTATTTCAGTATGATTGCGATTATTAACAACATTCTATTGAATTCAAATTTTATAAACCTTTTCCGTATGCTTTGATTAACAATTTTATTAATTGGAATCTGATATGATATTCGAAGCCTCAGATTGAATCATACATCGACAATAAATTTATAGTTTTGGAAGTTATATTGCTATCGTAGCCACATTACAGAGTTAATTAGACCCAGCACTGAATTTTGATGAAGCTTGATAATGAAATATACCTGCCACCCGCTGACGTGAATTCGCACATGAACTAGGAATTCTCTTCCTTTGAGGATTCTTGGGTGTAAATTGATGCTGTGAAAGGTCTTTAGTTCTAAGTTTATGCATGATATGATACAAAACTTAGCACTCTCTTAGGCTTGTAATCAAGATGGCTGTAATCAAAAAATTGCTTTTAAAGGTGTAACCTTGTTATTTTGAATTTAGTATATATTTTTAATAATTCAGCTTCTTCTTAAGGTTATTAAATATCGTAATTCGATATTAAATGTAGAACTTTAAAATTTTCTTGCACGCATATTGTACAATCACCTCCTTTCGGATACTGTCCCCAATTTTTCTTCAATTGATCATAATTTTTGTAAACCCACCTTAATTAAAAGTAACCTTACAATTATATATTTTTTACTTTTCTACTTAGCCAATTACATATGAAAGCAGAAATAATATGGTTCTCGAAAGATGAGAGCATTTTTCAAATGCAGGTACTTAATAGAATATACGTCCCTAGAAAAGGAAACTTCCACATACCAGAAAGTAATCATATTATCCAGTATTATTGTCCTTAAAAATCGTGATTATTTAATATTTATAGATTAACTTTATTTAACTTTAAATACTTTCAGGACTGCTCTATTGTGGAGTAATAAATCTGAGTTGAAAATGTTCTTAAACAGAAAATACGCGTAGAAATTCACATAGAAATAAACACCAAAATTGACGCAAAAAAATACGTGGTAATGCACGTAGATACGCAGTGAATTTCAGGTAAAAGTTACATGGAAATTGATGTAGACATATTCCTGAATATTAACGGAAAAATAAAAGTAGATATCTATATACACGACACACGATCCATTAAGATAGAATCCCATGAGAAATTTAAATTATATTTTGAAATAATCCATGTGAACTGCACAGTACTCAAAATTCAGGAATTATACCCATTTTTAGAATCTGTTATGGTTTCCGAAAGATTTGCAGTTGCAAATGATGTTTAAATTTCACGAGGAACTTTGTGTCGAACTCCATCTTAGAGTGCCTTAAGAAATACTTTTTTTATATTTTAAAGAACATTCAACCGTTAATTTATCTCTTTTTTGAGAAAATGATACCCTTTCTTGCCCGATTAAAAAAAAATATTTAAAGGTCGTTACTCGACTTTTCTAAGTTTTAAAATTTTTTGATCTACAATTTCAACAATTACATATTATACAATTCAGGAAACTCTTTATTAAGTTGCCATGTGACTTTTAAATTGTTTTTGTTAGAAATAAAACAATTTCTAAATCAGTTTTAATGATAAACTTGATATTAAAGAGCTCAATTCCTCTTTAAAATTTTTTAAAATTATTAAATTTAGAAAAAATAATACTTGCCTTACTGATAACAATTTCTAATATTAAATTTTTTTAAGTTCTTTTCCTAAAAAATCGAGCGATTGAGCGATAAAAAATATAAAATTTAAAAAATTATTAATTTTCTAAGTTTATTTGTTCTAAGATTATATAAATATAATTTTCCTAGGATTCTTGAGAAAGTCTAAAAGATGCCTCAAAGAAGAAAAAATTATGTTTTAAGATAGAAGAATTCATTCTGAAAACCAACATGAAGGTACAAAAATGGTCCTTTTTAAAGTAAAAAATCTTGGCTGTGATTGCCCTTAAGATATATATCATTTCTTTAAATGAATATTACTGCAATGTATAGTATGCATTGGTATAGAAATATACGTCTTTGCATTGTCCTGTTTTTATAGCTAAAACCAAGTGCACATCCTATAAAAAAGCGATTTTTTTATTAAGCATTTTATATCAATCTGTTTCATTTTTCCATAAATTTAAATAATTAATTTTTAATACCATTTTTTACGACTTGAACTAAAAATGTGTATCCTAGCACAAAGTAATTCTGAGCAAATTTGTGGATATAATTTAGGCGGCCAATTTTGTTAAATAAAATTTTATTGTAGTTTGTATTGTTTTGCCAGAGAGTTAATTTTGTTATTTTAAATCCATTTTTATAACAACAGCTTATAACAAAGTTCGAGATTTTTTTTGCTTTCACAACTTTTGTCTTTTTTTTTTCTTCTTTTGTGTTTTTAAAAGAAAACATTTTTTTTTATTCTTTTTTTTTACAATTGAAAGAAAATTTACTCATTCTTTCCAAAAATTATGAATAAAGAATTCGTAAATTCTTTCTGGGGGAACAACTTTAATAAAATTATTTTCTTCATTCCTTGCGTCGTTATTCTAAAAATTAATATTTTCATTTTTAATATTATTTTTCAAGATTAAACAAAAAATACGCATCCTATTAAAATGACATAATGAAAATTGGTAGCTCCTATTTGGGTAAACAATTGACGTAAAATTGTTTTTTTACGTAGCTCCTTTTGTCCATCCAAAAATTTAATATTTTTAATTATGTTTATTACAAATAGAACAAAAACTATTATCTAGGACATTAATTTTTGCTTTATTATATTTTGTGAATCTTGATTAGTTTGACGACAAAATATGTTTTTTGCCGTCAAATTTTGAATTTTTGATTTTTTGAGGAAATTCAAAAAGTTTTTATGAGAATTTAGTAGGGCCTTTGCAACGCAGAGTTTTTATTTTCATGACTTTTTTTCTCATCATGCGTTCTTTAGCTTAACATTTTCATTTTCGTGTTTTTTTTTATTTCGTAAGTGCTATCAAAAGTGTGCATCAAAAAAAGTTATTTTATTTATTTATTTTATTCTAATCTCGAAAAAAGTTGTTCTAGAATTGTTTGAAAATGCTCTCGCTTTTTGAATTTGCATACAAAATAAGAGCGAACATAATGGACCTTCAATTTAAGACACTAAAATAGTAGGTATACCACACGTGACTCCAATCTGTTAATTCTTTCGAAAGTTATCGTGCTTACAAATCAAAATTCGACAAACACACATATAGCCATATTAACATGCATGCAAACGTGAAAATTTTACAAAAAAAGGGGGGGGGGTCCAATTTTACGCAAATTTAATACCTTTTCAGATGAGAATATAAAGAGCCAACGAATTTTGTAATTTCAATTTTCAGGGTGAATGCGTGAAGCTTTAGAACTTATACAACCTTGAAATAAATAAATATTTGATAAATTTTAGAGAATCTTTTAAATTGTTAGAATTATTTTAAACTCATCAAAACTTTCAAAACTCCTACATTTTTTTTAAGCTTTCCGTTAAATTTTGTAATTATGCAAAACCAAAAATGGCATTAAAATCTTTCAGGTTTGTTTTTTACAACATTGGATATCTTTAGAATGTTCTTAAATCTTTTTAAATAATCTTTTCAAATTATTTTCTTTTGAATAAAAAATAATTTCAAATTTCACTAGGAATCTTCAAAACATTTTTGAACTCTCTTAAAACCTTTAAAAATCATAAAAAGCTTTCAAATTGTTTTGTTTGAACATTAAAAAAAAACGACCTTTAAATTTTCTTCAAGTCTTTACAAAACTTCTGAATATCTATTTAGAGATTTTCCTTCAATTCTCTGCTAAAATATTTATTTTTTTAAACAAAAAACTTAACATTTTCTCAGAAAACTAAAAAAAATGTATTCTCTTGAAAATTCTGAAAAAATCTTAAAAAGCTTCTTTTTCAACACTTCGAGCAGATAATCGATTTAAATCTTAATAATCTGAAAACTGCCTTGTGTGTTAGTTTTTCGATTCAAAATTTAAATTAAATATAAAGAACAATGTACTTAAGACTTTCCTTTTACAAGAGTTTATCGATTTTTAATTTTTTTAAACTAATTTTTGATTTGTAGGACAAGTATTCGCTAAATTTTTTGACAACAGTAGTAATTGTTATTAGTAAAATTAGTAATATTTTCTGAAAGTCTCATAACATTAAAAAAATTTAATTCTTGAATATAACTTACTTTAATTAACTTAAACATGAAAGACGGGATAGTTACAATGATTATAAAAGTGTTTCAAAAAAGGGGATCACTTGTTCGCTAAAAACAAGATATTTCCGTGTCAAGCGACACTCTACTCCCTGCAGATTGTTTCAAAATACCGCCTGATGTTACGTGAATTTCCATGTACATCTTTTCAGCCTTAACCATGAATTTCCATAAGATCCACTTTAAAGTATTTATATAAACAAAAAATCACTAACATCTGTGGATTGGCTAGGCATCTATCGCTTGTTGCTCTTATTTTGAAAATTCAATTATAACTGCAGTAGTTCTGCTGATAACTAATATTCCCACCCTCTTTATCAAGAAACGATTTGACTGCGATGTTCAAGACTTGCGTTATATCTGTTATTCAGGATAGAATTTGGGATGGAGTGATTAAATGTGTAGGAAACATAACGGTAGTAACTTTTGATGGGGAGGCACAGCTGGTGAAAGTATAACGTCGAATCAGGTTACGATGCCCGGAGGAAGTTTGACGCGTTTGTTTGAATTAAAGTTTTCGCCGGGGAAGAGATTTAGCGAACTTCATCAAATGAAAGTGTAAGTCATTAGTACCATCATTCACAACCCAGCCTCTTATAATCCTACACGTTTTTTATACATACACATAAATCCTCCATGAGTATTGCACAATTAATATATTCAGAGTTGAGAAATCGCTCACGATTTACATTTCTTTTTGTGGGTGCAGTCAGAAGAAAGAATCTCAAATGTAAGGTCTATGATCTGCGAAATATTTAAGGTTTTTAAATTAAACTCATTATCAATTCAAAAAATAAATTAGAATAAATATGATGGATGCACACTAACGTGAAGAAAGATGAATATTCATTATTTGTCTCGCCAGTTATTTTTTTACACTCCACAGCTTAATATTATTGTCCAGCGATGTTCTTCAAATTGTATTTTATTAACGTAAATTCTTATTTATTTATTAAATTGGAAAAATGAACATATCTATGAAAACGGCCATATCTTTCTCCTGTGACTTCCCACCTATGACCTCTGATCTTTTCCCTTTAACATTTCACTGCCTCAGACCGTTTCCATGATTCTAGTTAATAATAACCGCAATTTACATAAACAGGCAATAATAATATATCAGTAATATATCAGTAATAAAAACCCCAGCCCCTTTAGTGAAACGTGCAGATTAGGTTTCGTAAACCATGGGTTTTAAACTATAGGGAATTCTGAAAAAAGTATTTTGGCTGGCAAGAAACTTTACACGGATAGCTTGAAATAATTTTCAATTAAATGTTATTGCCTATCTCAATTTTCCTTCCGAATATTTGTTTTGGGGATTCCTTGCGAGTATCTTCAGTTGTAAATTTAAAAAATCGTTTGACCCCTTCTTAAGAAATTGTTCGTTGTTGTTGGATTATTAAGTATATTTTTATTGAAATCATTAAAATTTTAATATTTATTGGCATAAACCCTTTAGTTGGGCATTCAATAAAAGCATATAATGAAGAGGTGCAAAAATTTCATTTTTACTTAACTGCTATTTCTCAGTATAACGCACGTCTAAATTATCAGAATGAAAATTAAAGTTCTCTAAATTCCAAATGGAACTAAAAAAGTAATAATGTTTTATATTGATTAGTTTAGGAGAAATAGCTTCCATAGCTAATATTTGATTGAACATCGACATAAAAAAGAATTTTGAATTATTTTAACTCACATATCTCATATCCTCTGAATTTTATACAAAAGTCGCATTCATAGCAGTTAAAGCCATTGATGAGAGAACGCGGAAATCTCTAGCATGGGCAGTAGTGATTCTTGTGTATGTTTAGGTTATGTAACCTCACGTGTCAAACTTAATATACATAGGAATCCCTACTGCGCATGTCAGAGATATCCGCGTTCTCCCATCACTGGTTAAAGCAGACCTTATTTTCCGGAGAACTACAAAAAACAATACTCTATCTTTGATAAGTCGATAGTTATCGTGTTCTGAAAATCAACCTTTTTAATGAATTGTATTGGACATTAAGTTCGGGTTGCCGATAAAGGGTCCCTGTACCAAGGGTCTCTGCTGAATATGGTTACAAAAAATTAATAGGCAGTCGCGGACAATTATTCAGGGGTGGTCCCGAAGGAATTAACCATGAAGCCGAGGTGTGAAAACCCTACCGAAAGCTGAATGGCACCTGGGTGAGGTGTCTAGAACGGTGACTCTAAGTTATCGGGCGACCTCTCAGAGCACGCAGCCTTATCCTTGTATGCGGGGCTCTACAAGGATGGACGAACCCTTTTCCTTAGCTTATCGTGGGAACAACAATGATAACACTAAACATAGTTGTAGTAAGTGTGGTTTAAAACAATAGAAAGCGTAGGAGGAGGCTGCTGAACACTCCGACTTAACTTCAGTATCAGGAGTGGGCAGAATGAATCAAATCTTATCTATCTCGAGTGCTCACTCCTGAAAGCCCAGATTCAGCAAGCACAGGAGAAAAACTTATTGGAACAGCTCCTCGATAAGAGGACGCACAGCATCTTCCACAGGAATGTGGAGGATCAATGAATGTCGTGTGAGCCAACTTTTGCTTTTCTTAAATCACGCGGATTAAAGTCGGGTACGGAGGGTTTCATTTTGGCATGTCAATATGGTGTCATTTCCACATTAACATACGGTCCCCACATTTTGAGCCAAGACATTCCCGATGATAGTTGCAAGGCGTGCCAAGCACGCCTTAGGATACGTACCACCATCTAGGATACATACTATCTAGTTGTCCAACTCATGCGGGAACGACCTATATCCAAAGGCACAATGCGACACTAAGAGTGCTTCATTACCATCTCTGTCACTCTTACGGCATTAACCTTAATATCGCTCCGCTAAACGCTCCTAGGGAAATAGAGTCAATTGTCGAGAATGAGAAGTGCCGCATATACTGGAACTTTATATTCTCGATAATTGTTTCTGTTGCACACTCGATGCCTGACATAGTTTTTCTTGACTTCGAGAAGCGAACCATGTTCGTTATCGAATTTTCGGCACCAGCTAACAAAGACATCATAGCCAAGTGTGACGATTGTATCCGGAATATTCTGTTAAATTAATCGTTCTTATCATCGGCGCTCTGGGAGGTGCCAAGATTTCACTGGTCAATAACCTGAAAAGCATCCCTGCATGTGAACAATATGCTAAGACAATTGCGGGCAAAATGCAGAAGGCGGTTGTGCTTAAGTCACTCCGTGTCCTCAGGGTGCACGAGCCTGTTGCCTGATCGTCGTATTCATACAGTCAGAGACTGTAACCACCTATCTTACTGCCGTGAGACGTGGTTATGAGTGAAATTTTACCGCGATTTCACTGGGATCGGATGCAATTTTCAGATTAGCACCCGATACCGGGTGCT